>PVJH01005388.1:0-112894 GCA_004026705.1 Nesogale talazaci | reverse complement strand
CTAACCAGAGACCACAGGAGCAAACGAAGGGGGGAAGAAGAGAGTGGAATATATGTTGGCACCTGCTCAGAGCAGTTAAAGCACAGTGAGGACCATAGGTCCAGTCACACTAGGAGACTCTCCTCTCCTCACCGATCCATAGAACTATAGAGAACAACACTGGAGGGATTGCACCTGATCTTACCCCACCAGACTGTGAGGAAATACTAAGGGTGTGCAACACAACAGCAAGGCGAACAGAGCAACGAATTCCCCATGGAATACCATAAGTAGATTTGGGGGCCGGGGCATATCCTCCCATCAGCCTTGACCTGAAAACTCTACTAAAGACCAACAAACAGACCTTGAACTATTTACAGGCTTTTCTTTTGTTGCTGTTGATTTGTGTTGTGCTGCTTTTATTGTTGCTGCTGTTTTCTTCTGGTGCTTTGTTTTACTCGGCCTTGTGTTTTTGTGCATATTATTATTTCTTCATGTCTGTCTAGATAAGGTAGGCAGGGAAAACACTCTGGAGGAGAAAACAATGAAACAGTTCCAGGGGGACATTCATGCGGAGGAGGCAGGGGGGAAGAAGGAGTACAAAGCAACCCAGGGACAGGGCAAAAACAAGTTATCCAAAGCTGATGGCAAGGAGGGTGTTAAGAGGTCTGGTAGCATTTGATCAGAGGCAATGTAATTGAGAGGAAGTACTGCTACTCAAATAAAGGCTGAACAAGATAGTAGGACAAGAGAAAGTAAAAGGGAATAGAGGAAAGAACTGGGAAGCAAAGGGCATTTATAGAGCTCTCAGTACAGGAATGTGCATGTGTAAATATATTTATATACGATGATGGGAAAATAGAAATATGTGCATATATTTCTAAGTTTAGTATTAAGGTACCAGAAGGACTTTGAGATTCTACTCAATGCCCCTTCAGTGCAAGAGAATGATCAGTGACTGCCAGAGAGCAAGAGCGTGGATTGGAGACCCGAACCCATCTGCAGGCAGCTAGACATTCCCTTGTAGAAGGGTTTCAGGGAGGAGAAGAGCCAGACAGAGTGCACTGAGGAAACATACAACTTTCCTTTAGTTCTTTAATGCTTGTTGTACTCCCTCCTCCCACTATCAAGACGGCAATTCTACCTTAGAAATCCGGCTAGACCAGAGGATGTACACTGGTACAGATCAGAGGTGGAAACACAGGGAATCCAGGACAGATGAGTCCCTTAGGACCAATAATGCAAATATGAGAGTAGCAGATACCAGGCGTTGGAGAAGAAAGTGGGGGAAAAAGAGGATGCTATCACAATGATCTAAATAGAAGCCCCTCCCTGGGGGCGGGGGGAGGGCTGATGACAGAAAAGTCAATGAAGGGAAACATTGGTCAGTGTCAGACATGAAAAAATAGTAATATTGCATACATTACCAAGGATTCATGAGAGAGGGAGGGGACAGAAGGGAGGGGGAAAAGGAGGAGCCGATACCAAGGGCTTAAGTAGAAAGACAGTGTTTTGAGAATGATGATGGCAAAAATATGTAAATGTGCTTAACACATGGATGTATATATGGACTGGGATGAGTTGTCCAAGCCCCTGATAAAATGATTTTTTAAATTTTACTTCTGTTGATAATTGGTGAAAATATCCTATATTAGGGAAAAGTATTCAAAAATAGAGAAAATAATATTTTTAAGCAATTTAATTAATATATGGATAGTGGGGGAAAAGTGAGATTATACAGCTTTTTAGTTCTGTCGTACACCTCCAAGAAATGCCCTCCTCTCTTTTGGTGACAGATTAATGACTTTTTGAAATGTGTTGGCGTTGTGATGTAATGTGATTATTCTCAACCGTCTGGTCAGACTCAGTCCTATTAAAGGCCATTTAGAGAGGGGAGGATTCAAATTGAGCACAAGCTCGATGCTGTTTGCTAATAACTATGTAGGAATATCACTACTTCCTACAGAGATCAGTAAACTGCTGCTACTTTGTCTCATTGAAAAGAACCCGTGCGTAAGGCAGAGAGTGAGCGGGTCTGATGACACAGTTGCAGACCTTTATTTTAGCCATATCTGAAGCCATGCTTCTAGGTGTGATGTCACAAACAGCAAGAATCGACATTTCAGTTGCCGAGGCGAGGGACTGTCTTCAGATGTATTTTCATACATGGCTAACCACTGAAGGCTGTCACTGCCTGCAGCCAGGACTGCTTCGACTATAAAACCTTGCACACATGGCTCATGGTTTTCCATGAGATGGGAACAATAAAGAGGAAAACCACCATAATTTACTTGTTCCTCAAAAAAACATGGACTTTATAAACATATGCTGTAGACATATGGAGAATTTAGTAAAATGTTTTCAGATATGAAGTTGGAAATAAAAGTGGAAAGAAAAAACTGGAAGGAGCATTTAACCACCTGAAAATTGAGCTGGGTCTTAAGTACATAATAAATATGAATATTATTTTAATTCTCTTTAAACAGTCTGAAGGATAGACATTTATTTTTAAATATTTAATATAGCACATGAATTAATTGAACTATAATTATATTAACTTTCCCCCCAAATATTTCTATAACATTAAGGAAATAGTTGTTTATAGTCACATAATAAAACAACTTCTATTTCAATCAGAAATCAGTATTTTCTTTTTCCACATAATTTCTAAAAATCATTTCCCTAATTCAATCAAGGCATTTCCATGTAGTGGAATTCCTTTCTTGCACTGCTAAAAAGAGAAAAAAATAAGTTGCCATAAATATAATAAATTCTTGGCATCACATACTAAACTAGAAATAATGTTTTCTATTCTCATTAGTATTTATAGGACTAAGTCTTAACAGAATTTAGATTTCACCATTGTGTGTTCCAACATTTTTTTCCACTGTGACATCATCAGTCTTCTTATGATTTCCAGATAAATATGACCCAAAGCTTATAACATTGAGAGTGAAATATGTCACAGTGCTGAGAGTAGAGTACACAATGAAGTATGTGTCTATACACTCATATCATAAAACAATATTTGCAGTGTATATCATGTATGAGCTCTTTATCATCATATAAATTTGTATAAAACAAAATAGAAATTTGTTTCTAAACTTAAGAGAATGCAAAAGCAAGTTTTTTATATAAGTCACATTTTAATAATGTTAAGGGTTGAATAGAAAATAGAAGCAGAGCAGGAATAAGGTGAGTAAGATTATATCGTGGGTGTTGAAATCAATGTGATGAAGAGAACTGTGCAAGAATTGTTGAATATAAGTCTGATGATCAGCTCTGTAGATCCTCACTCAACTCATAATAAATGTGCAAAATGTTTACTTGATATTACTTTTAGTAGTTTAATCTTTGTGGCAGTTAGAAAAATAAAAAGCTATAATTTTATTAAGATTATCTCAGAAAATTAACAAGATGTTGACTATAGATTACTTTAGAATCTAAGAATATATAAATTCATAACTCAAGTAATATTAAAACAATTACGTTAAAAAGTATGATCAAATCCCCTTTACCAGTACCAAAATTTAAAGTCCCAAAGAGCTCTAAGATTTAGAAAATTAAACAAGTACAGAATTTAGAAGCAGTAGTGGAGCATTTTGCAACTTCTCAGTGATTGTGCGTGACTAGAATATATCTCAAACCCACTGTCATCAGTTCTGACGTGTGTTAGGCTGGGTTGGCAGGGGGAACAATCCAGTTACACAAATATATGTGTCAGAGAGACCTTTATGTCGAGAGATATAAAAAAATCTTTATACCCAGACATTTATACCAAGTAAACATCCTAACCCAGTCCAGATCAAGTCCATAAGTTCAATACTGGTCCATAAAGTCCTCCTTTGACTCACGCAACCACGTCAATGATATAGAATGCCGGCAGATCACAGGGCAGTGGGTACAGAGTACTGTATATCCAATGGCCTTAGCAGTCACAGGGTTCTCTCAGGTCTCAGCATGAGGTCTCAGGGTGACCCATCAACAAGAAATTAAAGGAGAAAGAGGGGGTGGGGAAGGCTGGCCTCCAGAGAATCATTTATCTCAGTAGCAGCTGTGACCTCACTGACAGGCTAAACTCCCCTCATAGCTTCTTTCAGATGCCACGTTAGCACATAGGAAGACTACCCATTGCCTGCCTCTTGCGACCCCATGGGAAACAATGGTCCTCACCATGATAACACCTGTGAGGATAGGAAAGGCCAGAGCAGGGTTTCGCTCTGTTGAGCATAGGATCCTGGTACCATTGTCAGCCTGCTATGAGTTCAAACTCATACTATGGTCTCTAACAATTAAAAAAAGTATGTCAAGTCAAAAAAAAAAAGTATTTGGACCTAAAGTTTGAGGGTTCAGGATAGGTATGTTTGGAATTTTTTTTCATTTAATCAATATCTAAGGTCTATCAAAATTTATATATAATAGAAACTAAAGACAGTAATAATGATACTTCATGCTACCAAGCTAAATTACAAATGTTGTTTAGATTCAATTGAATAACCAGCAAGTAGTATAACAAATAGTTTTGAACTTATGCAACAAAGAAACTATTTTAGTGATTATGATTGAAATTTTCATTCAAAAGCAATGATCTAGCCCATGTTAGTTCAATCTGAGGGTTTTTTTTAGATACAGGTATAATCAAACACCACATTTACTGTGATCATGTCTTACAATCAATGTTAAGGTCTATATTTCTTTCTCCTGATCAGATTGGAGCAATTTTGGTTCTTTTGAGCTTTGCATATTTTCTGTTTGCAATAGGCAAACAAATAAGTGTACAGCAGCAATAATTTAATCTATTTGTTTGATTTTAAAGAAATATATGTGATTGAAAATTCAGTACTTTTAACAAATATAGAGAGAGCATCTAAGAAGACAAAAACAATTTTATGGTATTTATATAAACAATGGGAATAGTGTTAGCTTTGGTAAATTTGTATGCAATCAATTTCTATATCCAAAAATATATTTTATATTTTACCTACTTTCTTTTGCCTGCACCCTCCTCTATATGCAACACATGTCGCTCTTGTCACTTTATATTTGTTAGTAGTGTTCTGGAAATCCAAAAAGTATATTCTTTATTAACTGATTCAACAAACAGATATTGATTTACCTCCATGTATCAAGTCTGGAAATATGTTTTAGAAAAATTAAACATGACAAGGATGTGGTCTCAAGGAATTTAAAATTTGAATGAGAAAGAAACACATTAACCAGTGAGTAAAGCACAATGTGGTAACATTTTTCACATTTATGGCGGAATATACATGCACAAAAAGGCATTGTGAATGCATCCAGACATCATTGAATTATGTTCAATAGGATCTCTAAGAGAGTTCCCAGTCGGATCAAACTCAGTTGCCCATAGCAATAACTTGCTTATTAAACCATGTTTTATTCCTATTTCTGTTTTATTTCCCTTCTCCCTTACAATAATTCTTGAGATCTACTCTCCAATAAACCACTTGCATACAAATCATTACCTCTAGTTCTGCTTTAGGGAAAATTCAAGATAAAACTCATCACAAACCCCATCCCTCTGGCAAGAACTATATGATTGAAATATTGCCACTTCGAGCCCTGCCAGAGATTCACGCCGAAAGAAAAAGGCTTTCTTTTACCAATAGAAGTTTTCAACCTGTGCAGCTAACCTCTGTGTTCCCTTTGGAAATCTATTTGCAGCATGAGAGAAAATATTTGTAAAAGAAAAAAAAGAGAGAAAGAGTCGTGGCAGTATTATATACACATAATGTATTTCAATTCCTGTTCCACTTCCTCAAATCTTTAAGCTTCCTGATTTCCTATCTAGATATCCAAACCAAAGCACACTGTCATTGAGTCAATTCCAACATATGGTTCCCCTGTAGGACGGAGCAGCAGTCTTTCAAAGACTTTTCAATGCTGCTACCTTTCAGGAAACTGTTAAACAATTCTGTTATGAAGCTGTGGGTGAGTTTGAACGGAGAACCTTTTGCTTTGGCCACGCAATTAACAAACTAGTCAGCAAACACAGTAAGAGCCCTGTTTGCATATTGATTATGCTTTTACTTGCTAATCACAAAGTCTGAAGTTCAAAACCAACAGATGCTAGAAGCAAGGCTTTGTACTATAAACAGTTACAGTCTCAGAAATTCACCCAGGCAGTTCTACCCAGCCTAGAAGGCAGTGTGGTTGGTTTGAGAGTTTGGTGACCAACAGGGTAAATGATCACTATCACATAGTGTGAAGTGTAACAGTCAGAGGAGTATAAGTTAACTACAGCCTGACAGATAAGAAATCTAAAAACTGTATGAGAGTTAAGAAGGTATAAATTATTCTCTATCAAAATATATTAGGAATTCTAAGCTTATAGCATGCACTATAGCTGCTATATTGACAATGTGTGTGTAATTAGAGATCTTAAATTATCTAATTTATAAATTTCTACTTTTGCTAATGAACTAATGTTATTCATCTTCATATTTTGAATATATTTGAAAATCATGTTATTACCAGATTATAAACACTTATTTTTTATTAATTATTTGAAATTAATATAATGTTTCCAAATGGAATCACATAGTCAAATAAATGCCTCCAATGAAAATGAAACAAGCATTTATTTTGTGGAAAATATATCTTTTGTGGGGGGACATCACTGCCCTCTGCTGGTGGGAGTAGGAAGTCCAGTCTTTGCTTCTGTGGAGCCACTGCTGGAATTAAACATCCATCCCAGTGGGCTGCAGTCCCACACACAACCACTACGCCACCGGAGCTCAGTCCGGAAAATACATCTTTCAAGACACCCTTTAAAGTGTTATATTTAAAGGCAGGACAGGTAATTAATTTGCAAACATGATCCCAAAATTGATGGATTTGTAGTAACTATCACAATTGCTTATTGTATCTTATTACTCCTATATGTGTACTATAGTATATTATGTTACATTGTCTTTGATGCACACACTACTTCCAGACGCAAGTCAATGTCACTTGATAAAGACTTTGCCTATAATAATAAGTATACCTTTCAATAAATTTCATATATCTTCAGTTTAAATCATTACAGCAAAAATTATATTGAGAATTTTTCAAAAATATATTATTTATCCTTAAGCTATCCTAAATACCTGTTACAAAAATAATAATGGCTCCTTTACAGATTTAAAAAACTTACTTTAAATTTATAGTTCAGATTCTTAAGAATTTTACTGGGAATATTAATTCTATTTATTTGAGTTCACAATTTTCAAGGTTAAATTTACATTTTTCTTTTATATTGGTTTACGTTAGGGAATGTTATATATAAAATTATTAAATAAAATGAGGAAGAATATTTTACAACAGTGTAGATTTGACAAAAGAAAGTTCTAGATTTTACTTCTTCATACATTTATATGTAAAATACCCTCTACTTATTCATACATTACGTGTAGCACACCCTTACAGCCAACTTTAGAAGTCACTGAGGTCGCAGCAGTGATCTCCTGAGGTGCTCAGGAGAAAACTCTGCTACTCTCTGGAGTGCTGTGTCGAAAACCCTATGAAGCACAGTTCATCCTGAGGACACATGCATTCGCATGACCCATTCAGTTTAATTATTTTTAAAATAGTTTAAACTATTTTTCATGATGAAAAGTGCCTTAATTTTTCAATATACTTTCATCTGTTTATGCCCAAATAGCATTGCTTTCATAGGATTCAAAGTTTTAAAGTGTAGTCATAATGGATAGAAATTTGTCCAAAGAGTTGTAAGGATTCTATGGTATTTTGATAATCTATAACACATCTATTTTATCAGAATTTTTCAGAAAATAAGGTGTGCATTGTGCTATTTTTATTTGAAAAATTAAGTGATTTAAAAATAATATATGTAATCTAAATTTATCTGAATAAGTGTGGTGAAAGGGTATAATTCTGCCCCCAATCTTTCCTTATTTTGAATCACAGCACTCGTCTTTTCTGTTCCCACACTTGCCTCTCGGACCGTGGATATGTTCCACAAGAGCACAGTGAGTTGTTCCATGACTTACATTTTTCTCAATGCTATCTATAGTTAGCATTGTTTAGTTTGCTTTGATAACATTTTGTACCCCTTCACCATACTTATTCAATATGCAGTTTGAAGGGCCATGGAATCCTATTCTTCTCAATTCTATCCATAGGTCATTAAGATAACATATCCTCTCACCATAATTTTTCAATAAATATCCAGAGCATTTAATCTCAGAAGCTGACACCAGAAGATTTGAGTCACTTGCTGATGGAGATCAAGAACTGCTGTCTGCAATACAGAAGGCAACTCAGTGAACAGGAAATAAAAATCTTTCCATAGTCATGACAAATGGAGAAAAGACTAAAGTTGTGGAAGATTTCATTTTGGTTAGATCCCTTGGGAGAAGCAGTCAAGAAATGAAGGGGCAGACTGCATTGGGAAAATCTGTTGCACAGATCTTTCCAAAAGGTTGGAGAGCAAGACGTTCACTTTAAAGGGGACTCTGACCAACCCTAAGGTATTTTCTATTGTCTTATCTTGGGATACATGCCCCATGTGTGAAATTAGGACAATGAATATGGAAGACCACAGAAGAATCAATGTATTTGAATTATGATGTTGGCAAAAAAATATTAAATACCACAGTTTACCAAAAGAACCATCAAGTCTGTCTTGGAGGAAGCACAACTAGAAAGATTCTTCGAAGCAAGGGTGGTGAGATGGCATTTCATGTACTTTGGACATGTTGTCAGAAGAGAACAGTTCCACTCAAAGGAAATCATATTTCCTTTTAAGGAAGAAGGAGAAGGTCTGTGGATGAGTGGAAGATTGCTCAGGACACAGATTGATACAATGATGGAAACACTGGGTCCCAAGCTAATAATGCTGGTGACCATGGTACAGTATTGGACTGTGTGTGTGTGTGTGTGTGTGTGTGTGTGGTGCATAGTGCTGCTGTGAGGGGGACCCAGCTAAAAGATACCTGACATTCACAGCATGCAGGTAAATTTGAGTTTTAGATTTAATAGTAATAGGACTCCTGACTCGTTCTATGCATTGAGATATACAGAGAAGGCACCCATTGAGAAATGCCTTACATTAAATGTAAAGAACATTACTGCAGTTAATAAAGTGTGGGTAGATTAAAAGAACAGCATTTAGTTAATTGATCCAATTAAATTAATTAATTAAAGTCACTAATCCACTGTATTTTCTTTTGAACAGTCATTTAATTTAACTGCACATTCAGAAATGCTGCTATGGTGGTGATGTTATTTATCTTTAGATGACAAAGTCGCATGCCCTACAGTTCAAATCCACTAGCTACTGTGTCTGAGAAAGAAAAGGGTATCTGATCCCCAAAATATTTGCAAGCCCTCATAAATGCAATAGCTTCCTATGAGTCAGATGTGACTCAATGGCAGTAAGTTTGATTTGGGGCATTCATTTATTCCTAAAAGTATTAAAAATAAGAATCGTTCTCAAACTCTGACATCAAGGACAATGGCAACTTTAGTTTGGGACTAAGTATATATTCATTTCACTCCTTCATGTCCTTCCAAATAAGTTTTCTTAACACTGATTTTAAACTTCTATTTAAGCATTCTGTGTGTGATTAAAGTAAACATCATTTTTATCTTTCCAGTCAATAGTTTGTAAAAGATTATTTCATAATCACTGTATAGTTTCGAGACTGCCAGTTCTCTCTCTCTCTCTGTTTCCTCAGTGAGATTTGTGTTTCCATTCGTCCGCTTTTCCTAATGGTCACTCGTGTCACATCATTTGATGTGGAGCATATTCTTTAGGAGTATTATTATTTGTTTTAAAGTCCCATGTGTTATTTTCCTGAAGGAACCCTCAGAGTATATGGGCTGTGCACATCGCTGCTAGCCAAAAGGTCATTGGTTCTGGCTCATCAGCCTTTCCATAGGAGAAAGCTGAGACTGCTCCCCAAAGATGTAAAGTCTCAGAAGCTCAAAATAAGGGCGTCTCCATAAGTCACTATGACTTGCAATCTACTCTAGCCTTTTGGGTACTTTTCTTGTTGTGTTTACTTTGAATTTTATGCTTCAAGTTGTTGCCTCTTCTAACTGGGACTTTCTTTTGTGTTCCCTATCAGAGTTGAAAGTGGTGGTAACCGCACACCATGTGCTGCTTCTGATCCCAGGATAGAGGAGACATAGTTCACATGAGTCAGCAGTCAATTATTTCCTTGAGTCTTCTTTTAATTTTCTTCCTCTTTGTTCTTGTAGCAAGGAAATTAGTTACCAGACTAAGAAAATATTATACTATGAATTGTGTTTTCTCAGTTGACCTTGGCATCTCTGAAACTACCATCTTTAGCTTTCAAACCCAGTGGTTCAGTATCAACGTCTGAATAGTTTCTATAATTGTGCCGGCTATGCAGACTAGTACATTATGAGTGCACATGAAGCATTTTAAAATATATATGTAGAAATATATACCACTGTATTTATTTGTGTGTACAGGTATTCTCCTGTACAATCTTCTCTATTTTAAGCACACATGAATCTAGCTGTCAAATAGTATTGCTTATTACTCTGGTAAATGTTGTAACAACACAATCCTACAACATATACGACCTTACAACAGTAATAACCCTGACTTATTTTTGAATGCAGCATATCTAAGCCCACTTTCTTGTTTCCCCACATTCTACTGCACTTTGGCAACTTCATTGCTTTACTCTACTGACATATATTGCTGGTAAGTAGCAGAGCTCCATCTCAGAAATGTCAAACATAATGAATAAGGCAAAACCCCTGGAAGGAAGGTTGTTTTGTGAACTGAGTTTGCAGGATGCTGAGTGTTCTGATTGCATCAGCTCGACTAAACTCTAGGAGACACACTGGTGCTTATTCTTTAGCCATCCGATGATCCTGAATGCCAGTGACACAACAAAGCAATTCTAAGGGATCTTAGTATCAAGATGACCTGCCTCTAAGAGAGGCACAGTCATTTTAGAAGAATGGTGAAATGTAGCCTAGGTTTTCATGCAAGCTCCATCCTATATCTCCAACATGCTAAAAAGCTTACTACAATAGAAAAATATTTTAGTTATATTATTTGTATAAATAGAAGTTAGCTTTTATAACAATATGGTTCCATCTATAGTTCAAATTTTAAAAGAATCATGGTAAATAATGACTGCTGAAGTGCATTGAATTAAAATACCTTGTTCAACCAAATCGGGAAGACTCTGTATTAGCATTGAAACAACTTTAAAAAAAATCTGAGTGTACCCAGAGCATAAGTGAAGTTCCAAGTATGTAACTTCAAAATTTAACTTGAAGAATTCAGTTATTTATTTTTTTAAATAATTCAAATTAATATTCCTTGTCCTTCAGGTTTCATTCTGTGATATTCATATAAGCACTTCAGTGGTCTTGTGATTAACATTTGGTAGCACACCTCTCTTTCATGCTCACAATTACTGCCGGGCCGGGTTCCGACTCACAGTAAGCGATAAGCTAGGTAGACCTCCCTAGAAGATTTCCAAGTTGTAAGTCGCTGTGGGAGCAGAGAGCTTCGCCTTTCTCTCCTGGAATTGCTGGTGTTTTTGAGCTGATAACACTCTTAGCACCAAAAAGGCAATCATGGAGCCACCAGCATTCCTTCTTCCATCCTTCTCATGTTACCCTACCTTTGTCTCTAGGAGTCAACTGAATTTCGGTAAATATCTCATAGTTGCCTCTTAATTGGTCTGATTGTCATTGCCTTTGAACAATTGCTATTAGGTCTCAGTGAGTTGGTACCCGCCTGCAGCAATCTTATATACAACGGCATGAAACACCGCCTGGTTCGGTTCACCCTTACAATCTTTCAAGTTTGCGTCAAGTTCCTGGTACTTGATCTCATTGCTGCAGCCACTGAGTCCATCCGTCTCCTGGCGGGTCTGCCTCTTCTGGCTGCCCACCTGCTTGACCACACACGATGTCCTCCAGTGACGGAGCTCTCGGGATAAAGTGCCCAGTGTGCATGAGATGGAATCTCACAGTCCTCGTTTGCCTCTCACAAGCTCTTTGCATGTATTCCTTCCACGGCAGCTCAGTTTACTCTTTAACAGTCTTACTCTTTGCCTGTATACCAATTCAAATGCCTCAAAATCTCTCATTTTCACATGCATAAGAGGCAATTGAAAACAGCCCGGCTTTACTCAGGCACCCCTTCTCCCTCAAAGTAATCTCCTTGCTTTTCAACACTGTAACAAGGGCTTGTGCATCCGATTTACCTAAAGCCGATTTATCGAATGCATTACATCTTTTCATCTCTTGACTTCTGCTTCCAAGACAAATGCTTGACAACATTTATCTTTTATCCATTTATTATCATGTTACCTATCGGGTCAGTTGTGAGGACTTTGTTCGCTAAGTGACTGATATTGAATTATAATTCATACTGAAGCCTAAGGTCCTCCACCTTCATTAGCATGTGCTTCAAGTCGTTCTCACGTTCAGGAGTCAATCTTGTGTCCTCTGCCTGGGGCAGGTTGCTAAGAAGCTGTGCTCCAATCCTAGTGTCCCGTTCTTCCTTTAAAAATCACTGCTTCCTGCCAATATTCCTGTCACCAAACTCACTGCTGTAGGGTTGATTCTGACTCCTGGGACATGTGAGCAGAGAGCACAACTCTCCCTGGGGGGTTCCAGGACTCTAGGGATGTAGACAGCCTCCTTTTGCTCCCAATTTTTGATATATGTGGCTTTAAATAAGCCAACTAACCACTTGCTGTCTATTTTTCCTGTCTGTTCTTTGTTTCTTTTTCTTATTTTCTTTCTTTTGGATTGATTGATATATGATTCATTTTATGATATGATTCCAACCTCCTAGTTCTCTTCTGAATAAAATAGAATTTGACACTTAACACACCTTCCTTGGTAGACATCTCAGAAAATGACTAGGATTTGCAAGATGGTATGACATGAAAACATAAACCGTGGGCTCTCTTTTGGAAATCAGAATGTGTAAATACTGAGAGAAAATGTCATTGAGTGGTCACTGCTAAAACTGAGGCACAGAGTGGAGAGCTAGAGGACCAGAAATCCATTCTCTACCATCTGCATGCTGAGGTTATACACCATTTGAAAGTCTGAACAGGAAGAATGATTATCAGGTACAACAAAATAATAAACAATGTAAAAAAAATAGGTAAAATGGGAAGATGTCAGGGCTAGCTGTCCATATGTCACTAGACCATCCTGTCCTTTCGATGCTTCTTAGTGCCTATCCCAGTGTCTTTGCGTGCATGCTAACAATATTTCAAGGTCACTTAAATTTACTTAAAAGACAACCTATTCCTCAACTAACTGAGTCTTATTGGTAGTTGTGTTTCTAATGTCCCTTTTATACTATAGAGAATTTTTTAAAATATGATTTATATAAATATTTTATTTGCATTGACAGTAATAGATAACCATGAATTAATTATTTAAATAATCATTATAGACATAGAAATATTTAATTTTATTTGGAGAATGATGTCATGCTGATTTTTCTGACACTAATAAGTTGAAATAATTAGACCTGTCTCTCTTAACAGTCAGAATAATTTAACGTTCTGCTTCTTTATATATATATATATATATAACTGGCATGTGTTTAAATGGATGACTGATTATGTAGCTACGAATCAAAACAATTTGTTTTCTTTGACGCATTTGGATATGAAAAGCAATTAAATAATTTGCCTCATCTGCTAACTGCCTTGAATAAATTTGATCACTGAAGCTCAATTTTACTTTAAGATTGGTTATCACATTAATTCATTTGCTTTCCGGATGATTTCTATTCTTCCTGTTGAAACACTTAAATACCTTAAAACAATAGTGACATCAAAATCTTGCCCATGGGACTTGATAGGATATTCCTCCCACAAATCTTCCATTTGATCTCATTAATCTAGTAATTAACATGATTTTATTGATGCATTATTTGAAATAAAATTTTATGAGACTAACAGAAACAATTTTCTTTCTCTTTTGGTTTCAAGTGCATCATTCATATTTGTGCATATGTTGCCATCATGATTTCATTTCTGCTTGAGCCCTTGGTATTAGCATCTCTTTTTTCCCTCCCTGCCCCACTCCCACCTTGGTAAACCCTTGATAAATTATATATTATTATTATCATCTCTTATACCATCCATTATCTCCCTCCATGAACGTTTCTATTGTTTGTGACCAGTTTCCCCTTTCTTCCCCTTCTCTGCCCACATTCCCCCTACCCTCAAGGTATCACTATTCAGATTATTGTTCCAGAGAGGTTTATCTCTTCTGGATTCCCTGGGTAGCGGGCTTTAAGCTATATGTAAAGTAGACTTGAGTCATGGTAGTGGGGGAAGGAAGCATTAGAGAGCTAGAGGAATGCAGTATGGTTTGTCACTGCTCAGTTGTCCCATTAGCTACAGATGGGCTTTGGGTTCCCTCCTGAACCCACTTCGTTCACACTGATATGATTGTTTATTGGCTCTTGCAACATTACTTTATAGTACATGCCTATAAATACAATTGCTCAACTATTTGTAAATATATTTATGTTTAACAAATAATGTTATTTCGCTTTTGACTGTGAAAATTAAATTCTAGTGTTCTCAGCAAGAATGAATTGTAATGCTTTAATCAATATTGACATAATGTTCAGCAGAAAGATAAGGCTTTCCACCTCTGTAAAGATTTATAGCCTCAGAAAGCCACAGGGGCAGTTCAATTCTGCCCCATGGGACCACAAGGAGTAAGAGTTGAATTGATGACAATGGATTTAATGTGTGCTAAATTTCCTTTGAGACGTGTGTTAAATTATGACTTCTGTATGAATTTATTATTCATTTTAGGACTTTTTTGTGGCTGAGCAGTTTAACAAATGTCTATATATTTAATATTTTTCCTACAAAATTTTATTTATGCCGTGAGTTGTTTATGTATCTCTCTATAAGTGTAGCATTGCCATAATCTCAGTTGTTATTTACTGTTGTTGGTTCTGTCTGAAGAATTCCTTTTAATATTTCTAACAAGAGTGCCATAATTTTTAGCAAATACTTTAATTTTTGAATATTGGGAATGTCTCAATTTTGCTATTGTACATAATGGTCAGTTTGTTAGGTGTATGATTATTGGTTGAATATTTATTTTATTTTTTCAGAGTTTTACAAATGTAGTTCCATTGTCTTCTTATCTTCATGGTGTTTGCTGATAAATCAGTTCTTGGTCACACTGATACTTTTTTGCAGACAATGTTACCTTTTCCCTAAGTTGTTCTAAAGATTCTTTTCTTGTCTTTAATTTATGAAGGTTTGGTTATATGTCTCTAATTATATGTCTCTGAATTTGGTGGGCATGGGGATGAGATTTATTTTTTTTTTCCATCCAGCATCTTAAATACATATCTTTTCAATTAAAAAAAATTAGGTAAGTTTACAAAGAACAACTCTTCTAATCACAAAGTTAATTGTGTTTTACTTTATTTTATTTTTCACTTGTTCTATAATTTTGAGCAGATGCAATTTATTTCTGATGATTACATTCCACATAATTCTAAGACTTGCTACCGAGTTTTTTCATTATTTTGTTTGTTTATTTCTCTATCAAACCAGAATTACAATATTTATCTTTAAACTCACTATCCAAGTTCTCTATTGATTCAAAATTATCCCATTGTCCTTTCAACATAGAATTAATTTCTGAAATTTTAGTGTCAATGTTCTGGATTTCTATTTAGTGTTTTTGTATGGCTTCTAATTCTTCATTTTTTTGCATTTTATTGTCATGTTTTCATAATCTTCTAGAATTGTTTAACCATATGTTCCTTGATTTCATCTGCAGCTTTCTCAACATTTTGCATAATTAACTAACAGTACCTTAATATTAGGCTTTTTAATTTCTGAGGTAGTTCCAATGCCATTTAGTCTTCAGAATACTCTTCTGTCACTGTCTTTGGGTTACTTATTTGAGCATCCCTATTTTATATATTTGTGGAAACTGAAGATTTCTTTTGGCTCCTAGATGTTGTGGTGATACTGTTCTTATGTTTAATTGATGGTAATAAATTGTTATGTCCTTAATCATTCTCCATCAGTTTTCTGGGGTATATGATAATGTGAGTATGAAGTTTCTTGTTCCCTCTTTATGGTGAACAGTTGTGGGTGGGTCTCCCTGGTGTTGAATGCTATCTGTTGGTGATCAAGCGGTGTCGCAACAGTACGTGGCCTGCACTCAGCTGAATGAGTTGCAGGGAGCACAGAGGTGGCTGAACCATAAGAGCAGACAGTTGTATCCAGTCATTTTCTTTCCCAAATGTTTATCCCTAGACCATTGTCCCAATGGAATGCTACTTGTCAACTTTCAGGTGACCGTGCCACAACAGCTAGCTGACAATTTTCCCATCTATCTCCTCTCTTAAAACTTTTGTTCTGAGAAGTCCAATGGCCTGGTAGGTAAAGCATGGGAACTTTTGTTCAATCTGTTATCGGAGGTGCTATCCAGTACCGTTTTCATACTGTCTTTTGTAGCTCTAGATTCCAAACTCATCATCCATATCTGTTTCATTTGCTTTTGTTTTGGTACTAGGTTTGTGTAGTGCGTCTGCCTGTTCACCATCTTTCCAGAAGGCCATGCAGGGATTTTCTTTCAGAATAAATATTCCTTCCTTACATCAGAAATATTAGTAGATTCATGTTTATACAGCTGAAACCATCACACATATTTTTGGACAGGGAAAATAATTATATTTAAAAACATGTATTTTGTGTACTGTTGGAAAAATAATTTTATGCAGAGAAGCATGCATTTACTACCTCATACAGAGATAATCATAATTTGGAATATTAAGGGAAATACAAAATACAAAGTCTTAGCCATACCCATCCTGTTTCAAGAAATCAAAAGTCTTCAAAATTGCTCTGGCTACTGTGCCTTTTTGCTATTATTGCTGGGCCAACAACCTTAAAGTCCAATAATTAAAATTAACCACTAGCCATTGTTATGTTCATTGTATATTTCTCTCTAATTTGGCTAATGGTTTAAAATAATTTCAGTTACCATGGATCACAACTACAAACTTTTGGCATGTCCATGGAACAGATAAAATCATTCAACTTATGTATCTCTTATCCTCTTTGAAATAGAATATTGATCTCATGGAGTGACAGAGGCTCAAAAAGACAAGCAGAGATATTCAAGCTCTCGTAAACCTTAGTTTCTGAATCAACACATATTTACTGTTACTCACAGTTGAAAGAAAATAGTATGGCCAAACTTCAGGGTGGGATAACAAAGAAGCGTTCTCTACACAGAGTGAAGCTCTGCCCAGGTGCTAAGGTGAAGAATTAAGATTAAAAAAATGCAATCAACCCCAGTAGACTTTTGGCTTTTCGACCCGTACTTAGTCCAGACACAACACTCTTTTCACTTTGTGAATGAAGCAAGAAATCCTTAGTGAAAACTGAGTAAAACCCTGAATTAAAATTTCCCACTGACCTGGGTGGTTCAATCTGAGATTAAAAACACAACAACCATGAGAATATATAGAAAAATGTTAAATATAAATAATACAAAGAGGAGGGAAAATAACACAGAAATTAAAAGAGAAAGGGAGAGCTTGATTTTATATCTCTCCAAAGGAAATCTTACAGGATTTAAATATTTTCTTTGGAGAAAATGTTGCAAAGTTTAATACATATGATGATTATCTAGCTATTTACCTATATATAACATGTATTAAATATTATATGTATATAAATTTGTGTGTGCATATATATATATTTACATATATTCTGGGGAAAATCTTGAATATTTTTCAGATTTGAGATTTGAGAAAAAGGAAATTTTCAGATTTGAGAAAAAGGAAATATGTGAACTAGGAAATATGCCAAAAGGAGATATAATAGTTCACAACAAATTCTTTGTGAATAAGCATAAGCATAAAGTCAGTTTCCAGAAGGTTTTATAATCCATTTTATAATTGATAATTTTATAATCAATAACTTTGCTATGTCATAGTTTCTAATGCCCATTGTCGAACTTCATGCTCTCTTTCTCTGTCCATCACTATCTCTTTGGGCAGACTTTTTAAATTAAGAGGACTACAGTCTTGAGTTCTTGAATTCACTGGAATGACTCATAGAATCAGGAAAGGTGTCATATATAACTACTTACTTCTGATCATGGTATTTACAAGAATCATTGTGAGGAAAATCTATGAGGACAATACAGAGCTGCTCTGTCTCACACAGAGCAGTCACCCTCTCTTCACTGATCAGAATGTTCTCCATGCCTGAGTGTCTGGGCTCCTCTCGATCAGTCCAGTATTACAGATGAGTTCACAAAACCCTAGTGGATATCCACCCTTTAGGTGGGCATCACTCTAGTAAGCTTCTCCCGGACAAGGATCCAATTTAAAGTGTGGCATCTTAAGTACTTCAAGGGTTATTCCCCACTAAAGTCCATGGTAAAATAACCTTACTTTGTCAAAAACCCAAGAAATATAGTAAATGTCTAACAAAGTGACCATAGATAAAATACAAGCATAAACATAAAAGGGAACTATTGCTCAATAGACAGTACATATATCTAACACTTAAATCTTTATAGACATAGATGATAAGAAATGAAGAAAAATAGCAATATATATATAATATAGTAATTATTGAATCAAAATTGGAATGGTATATATCACCTTAAATAGTGATTACCACTTTGTACAGAGACATAAAAGGGAATGACTTGGGTTGGATGGTTTAAAATATATATTGTATGAGTATATTTCTGAAAAATCCTAATGAAAATGTAGTCAAAAATGTATTCAAGTATTAGAATTAGCAGCAATTGGTGTATTTGTGCTTGTTATTTTATTCTCAGCAAATTAGCTGGTTTAAATATTTGTAATAAAATTATTAAAATAAAGATACCTTTAAGAATCAAAATACTGGGTTGAGCCCCGATAGCGTAGTGGTTGAGTGTGGGACTGTGGCCCACTGGCTTGGCAGTTCAAATCCAGCAGCAACTCTCCAGGAGCAAGTCTGGGCTTCCCACTCCCACCGGAAGGCAGTGATGCCTAAAATAAATAATAAAATTTTTAAAAATATCAAAATACTATTAACATCTGAAAAACTAATTAATTAATCAAACTCACATTATTTTCATTTTAAAAATGTATTAATTCTATTAATGTCAAGTTTAGTTTAATTTAGGATACTGAAATAAAAATATCCATTTAAATACTTGAAAAAACTTAAGATGTCCACTGTGTATATTTTGTATATATTACATTGAATTGTAGGAAGCCCTGTTTAACTCTAGTCACACACGAGGCTGCTAACCAAAAGTTAATTGTTTTAAGCCACCAATGCTCTGTAGAGAGATGTGGTAATTTGCCTGAGTAAAGGTTTCAAAATGAGAAACTCTAGAGTGAATTCTATTTTTTCCTTTGGAATTCTTTTTTGTAGATTAAATTATAGAAATAAGAACAATATTAATATATTTAATATTAAAATATTAAGTACTATTTAAAATGGTTCATAGTTGCATTCACTCTTTAAATTTATTCTGGTTTTTGGTCAAAAAGATGAGTTCTGTTGATAAAATATAATTACTTCTCAATATCAAACTCTCTTTTACACATATAAAAGAAAAAAATCTGAGATCTGAAGTAGAAATAAGAAAATATGCTGTGACTTTTGGATATTTTAAACTTCTGGCTCTGGACTAATATTGATAATATTGATAATGTTGAATTTTAGTAAAAAATATTGAATTTTAGTAACATCATTTAAAGATGAGCTCATGAACATGTGTATGACATCCTCAATTTACATATAGTGCCATAGTCAAAACAGATATTAAATTTTCACTTTATGATAATCACATTTGGTTTCCAATATTAATATCTTTTAAATATCTTTTATATCTATAATTATAATTATAATTGGCAGTATCAATCTACTGAAGGTTTATAACTAAATAGAAAATACTCAAGAACAATTATAGTAATAGTGACTGGTCTAATAGCAAACCGAATGTGCGAATAATTTCTTTTAAAAGAATTGATACCACACTAGTCCTAATCAGATCATGATCAAAGATGTTCCAGTTGTCCACCCCTTCACAGATGCTATTGTCCCCCTTACTTCTCCCTTGAGTATATTCCTTCAAGTTCCTGCATTCTTCAATGTGTTGCAATAACCCAAGAAACTCATGAAACTCTGAGGTTATGTCTCCCAGGATGGTGAGTGCTATTCAGTAACAAATCCAAATTCAGGCAGAAGCAAGCAAAATGCAGGGTCCAGAGCCAGAAATTTTAAAATATTCAAAAGTCACAGCATATTTTCTTATTTCTACAAAAGAACAATCAGGAAATTGAGGAATGGATTCCAGGTGAGGAGATGTGCGTGAGAACAGTTTGGTGGTCCTCGTGCAGACACCCTCTTTAGGGAAAACAAGGATGATGCCTAGTTCACAAGCTCTACAAAGGCATTGTCAAAGATGCTCCAAGGAAACAAAGGGTATGGCTTCGTTCCTACACTTTGCTAAAGTCAGATCTTACTCCTACCCTAAGCGTGTGCATTAGTGTAGCTGAGAATGTCCTCCAAAATGAGAATATAACTATACAAGTAAAGAGTTCAAAATTATATCACATAGGCTTGACTATAACTCACAAGGGACTATTTTCTAAACATCTCTTTATATGATTATCATAGTGAAATCATTATTTAAACCAGACTGTGATCAAGCTGTGCGTGGTATTGTTTAAACAATGCTATCATCATAAAATTAGAAGTAATGGGTTAACATGCTTCTAACTGAAAGACAGGTTGAATCTGACCTGGCCATGGTCTTTCTGATTGCCTCATTAGCATGTGAAAGTTGATCATTGAATAAGGAAGGTCAAAGCAGAATGGATACATTTGGGCAATGGTGCTGGTGAAGAATATTAAAAGTATCATGGACTGCCGAAAGCACAAACAAATCCCTCTTGGAAGATATACAACTTGAATTCTCCTTAGAGGCAAGCATGGTGAGACTTGGCCTCATGGGGTTTGGACATGTTATCAGGAGAGACCAAACCCTGGAGAAAGATCTTGTACTTGGGAAAATAGCAGAAGGACACAGAAAAAGAGGAAGATCTGAAAGGATAGATGGACTCAGTGGCTTCACCAATGAGCTCGAACCAAAGAATCACTGGACTCTTAAAGGTTTGCTGACTAACAAGCAGCCGTCTAAGTGAGATGTCAGCTAAAAAAGAAAGAAAGCATCCCACATGAAAAAAGCACACCAACACTCACCATCCAAGGATTGTCAGTTGTATAATCCAAAAGGAAGGGAGGAAGAGTAGCAGAGTGTCAATTGTGAGATTCTGGTGTGTATAAGGCTATAGATAGCAGTGGGAGGCCAAAATATATTTGCAACATCTACATAAGGAATAAGTCTCCAGTGTTTTCCCTCAACCTTAATTGAGGCCAGAAAGAGTATTGGAGATATGACCATAATATAGTAAAAAGATAAATGTGACCTGAATGGTCAAAATCTTGTCACTTGATCTCTTTTCTGACAGACATTGTTCTTAATCTAGCTATCTGGTTTTAAATATTTTCTTTGTGTGTTTTTTTTCATATTGGGGTTTGTTTCTATTTTTGATAAACTTGACAATCTAGAATAAGTGAATCTATAGAGATAACAATTATGATAAATGCTCCCCGGAAGTATGGCAGCGGAGGTGGAGAGTAAGGGAGCTGATATCAATGAGTTCAAGAAGAAGAAAATGCTTTGAAACCAAACGTTGCTATGATTGTACAACACTGATGGGTATAATAGAACTATGGAATGATACAATGCCAGGATGAGATCTAATGAAATGGTTTTGGAAAAAAAAAAGAAACAAACACAAGTAATTGCACAACTGGCACAGACCAGGCAGGATCTTCATTCTGCTGCAATGAGGTTGCTGTAAGTTTCAACGAACTTGAGGACATCGAACAATAGTGAATATCATGATGTGATCCAAGGTGGTAGCACGATCTGCAGGAACAAGCAGTTGAATCGGGAAAATTTCCAGGAAAAATGGACTGTGTTGTATACATATGTGAACTGTTAAGCACACAACAATCGTTTTATAGAAATCGGAATTATAATTGATTATGTCTATTTGACTGACTTATAATTTCTTCAGTTTAAAAAATAGCTTTCTGATTGGCAAAGTGCTCTAAGGCTTATCCAGGAAGACACTGTGTTATGGTTGACTAGTGTTAACATAGGTAATGGGGAAGGTAATATATAACAAGAAGGAGGTAAGGTGGGGGAATGGAGACAGGGCAAGACATGTGGTAGATGGCAAACTTTAAAGGCAACAGAGACAAATACTGTTATATATACGATCCTTTATTAGTGAGATATGCAAGTAGATACATAGATAGACACATGGCTGAAAAAGTATGGGAGGGAGAAGAGGAGTATATGAATATATGTAGGTTTGACAAAGGATATTTAATATGTGTATATACTTTTAGACAAATTATTCCTATGAATGATGGCATACACAGGTTGAAGATTCATGAAAAATTTGAAATGTAACCAAACACCTTTGAATTTGGAGCATAAAAACAAAAATCTCAGAGCTCCAAGGTTAATTGGTACAACATAGGTCAAAAAATCAATGTTCTCTCTCTGTGGCAGTCATGTATTTGTGATGTCAACTTCATGATAGGGATGTAGGGGTGGAGTCTAGCCTGGAGATAGCCAATGAGTAGCCAATGAGGCCTCTGTGTGGGCATGGGTTCTCCTGAGAATTCTGGGAAGTCCCACAATATTCCCCAATTGGAGAAGAGAAACTTGACTCTCACTTTCTAAGAAATGAACTACTGACAAGATGAGATGACAGCATGTTGATCAATCCTGATTCCTGGAGAATGGAGGAGCCTAAGGGGAAGCCACATGGGCTTGCCCTGATGGAACCAGACCTCTGGGATTGAAGAAACCACAGAGAGACCCCTGCCAGTGCTGAGATGCTTCTACTGGTAATGGACACTGCTAATGGACTCTGAGCACTGGAAATAAGAAACATTGGGGAGACCCCTGCCAGCACTGGTATGCCTCTACCCCAGCTCGATACACAAAGCTTTGCACCCATTGACCTGTGACTTTATGAGTTGAAAGGAGACTTTTTAGACTAGTATCAAACATATAGGTTAATATCAGACTTATGACATTGGACTGGACTGGGTTGGGATATTTTCTCAGTGTTCCATTCCTCTTCCTTATTTGTTTCTCTAGTCTACCCAGACTAACACACCATCCTACAGTGATGTGTAGCAACTGGGGTTTTAATATATAGGAAGCAGTACTCAAAGGTATAAGTATCTGTGTCTCTCCATCTGGAGGAAAGGAAATAATGAATCTAATTGACAGAAATAATGAATCTAATTCCAAACCCTGAAACGAGAATGGCTACATGCTACCTTAGTATTAATACTGATAGTTTTCAAAGGATGATAACAAGGGTGCTAGATAGAATGGAAGAAATGTGGAACTAATTCAAAATTCTAAAAGAGACCAGATTTATTGTTGCTGTTTTAGACTAGGTTCTACAGAAGCAAAATCAGTCATTATTACATATGCATCCATATAGAAAAACACATATATCAAGAAATGGCTCACACCCACAATAGGAAAGTCAGATCTGATTTACGTCTGTGGATCAGATAGATGATGAAGCCTTCTCCCAACTCCTGCAACTGCAGAGGTTGACAAATAGCAAGCAGGAAGATGAAGCAAGGAGATCACAGGCTACTGGATGCTGATCTGACTGATGTAGAAGTCCGTTAATGAATCCAAAGTTGTTAGTCTGCCAAAGGATTCTGAGATCATAGCCAATACATAACAAGGTGCCTGTGTGCCAGATGCAAGACCCATATACAGCTGTTAAAGTGTGCAAGATTCCATGCACTATCAGATTGTACTAAGAAGAGATTAAACGCTGAATGGAACTGCCCTCAATTTCATCAAGGCAGTGATCAGACAAAGAAAAACTGGTTTCCACAATTGTTTGGCTGCTTCACAGAAGAATCCATCATGGAGTTGACTATACTATGTTAGAACATATCATAAGGGTGGCCAGGCAACCTCAAACTGACTTAAACTGGTAGCCATCCACCATCTGATAGAGACTGGTAGAACCACCAAGACTATGACACTTAGTCAACCTTCAGGTCTGAAACTAAAATTGAATATATTAGAATAATTATCCATTGAAGATCAAAAGGGAGCATTTACCCAAGGAGAGAGGACTTGAGAATCAGGAGGAATATGGGAGGAAGTGGGCCGAGTAAGGTGCCACTGGGAGTCTGCTGAGAAACGAAGAGCGAGAATGCCCCTTGTGACATTGCTTATACTCGTGCTCTACTCAGAAAGAGGCAACCTTTGGCTGGGATGCTAGAGCAGGCAACAAGCCACCCTGTGAATGAGGCTTGACACCAATTTAGCACAGTTGATTGGATTTCAAGAAGGAGCACAAGGAAATGAGTAGATTATAATCAATGAGAAAAAATATGGCATAAGGAAAGAAAAAGAGAGAAACATGCTAGGTATTTCTCAAGGTTGAAAGAACTGAGAAAATGTCCAGAGAACATCAAAATATTATTTAGCAAACATTGAATGATACAGAAAATATCCAAAAAAGGTGGATAAATACAAAGCCACCATAACAGGAAATTGATTGATGTTTAATCATTTCAGAGGCAGAATATGATTAAAAAGTTGATGTGATAAAGAAGTCTAAGTTATACTGAAGACTTTGACAAAAATCAAAGCATCATAAATTACAAAATACCAATTGATACATTTCCAAAAGTGGATAGAACAAGTAGAAGCACTCACTTATCCATACCAAGAAATTAGAAATACATTTATACTGCCATCCAACTTGAAGAAATCCATGTATGTGTCCATTTAAAAAAGGTTGATCAAACAGAATAAGGACAATAGCACTAATTTCACATACAAGTGCAATGATGCTAAAGAGAATACAAAAAATGTGGTCACACATAAGAAGGGATCTTCCAAAAATTCAAATTAGATTCAGAAGAGAAGGGGAAAGGAGGATTATTACTCAGATGCCATGTAAATCTTGGCTGAATGTTGAGAAAGTCAGAGTCTGTGTTCTACAGGGTGTGAAAAAGGCATTGCGTGGATCACATAGCATTAGGATGAAAGGGAGTTCCAGAATACTTAAAGGTGCTCAAGTGAATCCTGGGTTTAGTTCAGCAGAACAAGAAGATATTGCATGTTTTAATATCAGGAAATATGTTTGTTGATGTTACATATTTTCACCATACTTGTTCAATGTGTGTACTGAAAAAGAAACTGAGAAAGTTGAAGTAAATAAAGAAGGATTCAGCATCATGAGGGTGTAGATTCATATGCAGAAGATACAATATTGTAGTTGAAGAAGGCTTGATGCACTTACTGAAAACCAAAGATGATACCACCTTGAGTATGTAGCATAAATATTGTGGAACATAATATTACAGAAACATTTACCATTTACATTTAACATTTAACATTTACATTAAACATTTACTAATGTTTAATTAGAAACATTAAGCACAACAGTAAAAGTAGTAAAGTTAGTAATATTTGATGTGAATGTAAATCAGTACTCATAGAAGTAGTGAAAAAGATCAATGATGTATTGACTTTAGAGAAATCCATTTTAAATGAGTTCTTTAAAGAGTTAAAAAAAAAAAAGTAAAGATACCAGTGTAAGGCCTAGGATGAACTCGGCTGAGTACTCTTATAATGTCATGTGCATGCGAGACCTAGGCATTGAATTAAGAAATCAAATTAGAATAGATGCCTTTGAATTACATTGTTGACAAAGAAGATTTAATATGCCTCAAACTACTGGAAAAGCAATCAAATCTATGTTTTAAAAAGTATAATTAGAAGCAAGTTGGCAAGACTTTGCCTCGAATATTTTAGACATGTTTTCAGGGAGACAAGTCCTTGGAAAAGACATCATTCTGGGTAAGGTCAGGAAAAGGAGCCTCAACGAGGTGAAATTACACAGTGCCTGCAATAAGAGACTCAAATATTAGAAAGATGTTATGAACTCAACAGTACCTGCCATTGTTGACTTGACTGTGCCTCATTTCCAAGTCTGAATCAACTAGAGAACAGCTATTATTCAGCCAAAATTCCTTTCTGTGTTTTAGCTTCCTGGGTTCTTTTGACTTTTCACTACCTGTTTTATTTATTAAGTCTAGATTAACATCCTAGAACTCCATCCAAAATCAAGTTAGGAGTTTTCTGAATTGCGTACCAAATTTTTGAAAGATGTTCTACCCTATATATTAGACAAAGTACTGATGACTGCAAAGTTCTAACTACTGGTCATTTTATGGTAAAAAGATGAGTCCGTCAGCTCCCTAAAGATTCATAGTCTTGAAAACCCTATGTTGAGTCACTATGAAATAGAATGAACTCAATGTCAATGAGTTATGTTTAACCAAATCTAACTGCCATCAAGTATAGAAAAATACAGCTTTCTATATATGTGTCTTAATTTCAATGGGCAAAAAGAGAAATTTATGTGAAACCAAATCAGTTCTCATGGTAGTAGTGAAAAAGATCAATGATGTATTGACTATAGGAAAAATAAAAGATAGTAAACCTTCACAAAACTTTGAAGCCATGTGTGTGTGTGTGTGTGTGTGTGCGTGTGCATGTGTGCATGTTTATGTGTGTACAAAGTTTGGAGAAAACTCAATAAAACACTTCCAGTTTTCTTTTCCCATTTTCTATCATGTTATAAACTATCATGGAAAATTCCCATTAAAATCAAATGACAGAACATCTGGCTTGAATCTTTTTTTTATATCCCCCCCGCCGGCTTGAATCTTTATACCTAAGAATAACTAAGAAAAATTCTTACTCCCTCCCTGCCGCTTCCAAACAATCCCATTCTTTTCCATCTCTCCATTGCAAAAAGCAAACGATGAGAAAGTATTGCACGTTTCTGTACAAATATGTTTTAATTTGTTTGTTGGTGGTGGTGAGGACTGATCCTTTCTGCTAACGTGTTCTCAGTCCCTAAGATTAAGACTCATTAGTCTTAATTTGAATAAATAGAATGAATATTCTTGCAGTATCTTTTCCACTTCTATTACAGATATATTCATATTCTAGCAATCCATGGCAGAGTCAATGTTCTAAGACAACAGTGTAGGGCTGAACCCCAGTGGCATAAGTGATTGAGTGCAGGACTGTGGATCGCAGGCATGGCATTTCAAATCCAGCAGCAGCTCTCAGGAGCAGCGCTGGGTAGCTCCCACGACCTCCAGAGGGCAGTGATGCCCCCCATCTCCCCAAAAATGACAACAGTGTAGCTGGAAGTTATCAATTTTCTCCTCCTTCTGTCTTCCATATTCATTTTCCAGCTTTCACGTGCCTATGAGATCATTGAAAATATCATGCATAGACTTTTCCTTATATTAGTCTCCAAAGTTGTAAATATATATTTTTAATATTGTAAATAAATGTTCCAGTATGTTTGACCAAAACAATAGAACTCTGGATTTCTACAATGCTACTTCCATGGTTGTTGATCGTGGATCCAAGTGGAATGAACTCTTTAATAAGTTCAATATTTTAATCATTAATCATGTTTTTGCTGTAGTGATGATTATGGTATGCTTTAAGTTAAATTGAAGTGCATATTGAAGGTACTTTTGATCTTCATCAGTAAATGTTTAAATTCTTCTTTGCTTTCAAAAACCAATGCTGTGTCACCTGCATCTCTCAGGCTATTAACAAACCTTCTTCCAATACTAAGCCACACTCTTCTTGTGCTCAAATATCTCAGATTATTTTCTCACGTGCAGGTTCAATATGGGTGACAAAGCAATAAAGCCCTGAAACATGCTTTCCTAATTTTAAACCACAGAATAGTTTCTTGTTCTGTTGAAATAGATGGCTCTTGATTTATGTCCAGGCTCCACATTAGCGAAATAAGGTGTTCTGGAATTTTCATCTCTGCCAGTGTTGTACACATTTGTTGTGATCCACATTGTGGAATGTTTTTGAATATTTGATAAAATCTCAGTCTATATAAAAAGAAAACCTCTGTAAACATTTTTTTCTGTCCTTTTCTGATTTCAGTCAAGGTCTGCCTTATATCAGCAATAGTATTTATCTTTCCATTTAATCCTGTGATTCTGGTTTGAATTCTGGCAGTTCCCTGTTGCTATAATGTTAAAGATGTTTTAAAATTAAGTTTAGCATCATTATCTTATTGTGAATTATAATTTTATTGTTCAGTAATATTCTAACCTTATTGGGTCACTTTTCTTAGATTGGACAAAAATATGGATGTTGTCTAGTTAGTTGGCCTTATAGCCATCCTCCACATTTCTTGTCATAGATGAATATTTCCATTGCTGTATCGTATTGTTGAAATATCATAATTTGTATATGTATTTTTATGTTTTCTAGAGAAACCAGAACCCAGAAACTCTTACGTATGTGTGCAAAGAGAGGTTTTTATCACGAACAATGACTCATACTATTGTAGAAGTAGTTATATTCAATTTGGTTGTGATATGCTGGAGGCTTTCATGATGTTTGACTGCCCAGGGCTGAGAAATCAGGCAGCTAGGAGATCAGAGAATAGCAGAGGCAGAGAGGAGTCAGTAGTTGCAATGTTATGGCAGAGCGTGGATAGTTCCCAGGATTGGCAGGCTTTAAAATCATGGGTCTCTAGCATACCTCCCAAAAAAAGCAGGCACAGGATAAATGGCATCTGAAAGGAGGGGAAGACAGTCCTCCACAGTCTCTTTTATATATAGAAAAATAAACTTTTTTTTCCCACGGAGATATTGTCATGCTGTGACCTTCACTTCATGAGTGAGGACTGACTGCCAAACTACAAACCATCCTGGGTAGAACACATGGACACAGACCTATCTCACCCTCTCATTCCTGGAGCCTTCCTTTGCCTCCGTCTGCAGTACCTTCAGTGCACCTAAAGCCTGGTCTTGCAATACGCTCTGCTTATGGTCATGCTACCTGCTGAAAGGATTGAATATCAACCAATTATTTTTGTTACAGTGACTGTGTGCTCCTTCTATTTTAATGCTTCCTGCATTGTTCCATTTTTCCCAAAGAGTTTGTAGCTTGAAATTTTCTTCAATTCTTCAAACTTGAGAATTTTCAAGCATATTCTTCTCTTTGGTTATCTAACTCTAGGAAATTGCACATTTCATTATATTTTTATCTTCTCTTGTCAGGGACAGAGTACAAAGAATGTAGCTGAAGATTTATACTGATTTTGTAGTACAGCATGTACTTTTCTTCCAGACATAACTATAAGACAACACGTAAAATTTGTTTTGTACTGACTGTTTAAACCAATTTTCAAGTAACCAGGAAGTAATTTAAAGGGAATTAATAAATAATATGGATTTTTGAGAAATACCATGTCATTCTATCAGAGCCTGTGTTCATCCAGGTAAACTGGAGAAACAAATCCGTAGAAACTCACATGTGTATAAGATGGAGTTTATATAAAGGGTAATTGTACATTAAGAAAGAATCCCATCCTTGTGTAGTACAAGTTCATAAGTCCTATATTAACCCATATGCCCAATACCAATATATAGCACCCTCTTCAGCTTCATGACACACATGCAATCACAGCAAATGCAGGATGATCACAGGGTAGAAAGTCTTTGCACCCAGTGGTGTGGAATGCATCCCAATTCTGGTAGAGGTCTCTTCTTGGCTGCTGCATTTCCACAGGTCTGGTTGCATTAGGGTAGGTGTATGTGGCTTCCTCAACTCAGGGAACTTGAATAGTTCCATGTGTCTTGTCAACTGAAATGTCTCCCAGGGAATGAACAGAGAGAGAAATGTATCCCACCACCAAGGAGGAATTAAAGGATTTCCCAAAATTCTCAAGAGAAAGCCATGCCCATGCAGGGCCCTCATTGACCATGACCGATTTTACAGACTAGGTTCCACCCTTCACTCTTTTTTAATATAGATTTTATTGAGGGCTCTTACAACATTTAATACATTGTTCATATTAAGGATATTTGTACACATATTGCCACATTCATCTACATTATCTACTTAAACCCTCCAGCATAAACTCCTCTTCCCCTCTTTCCTCTAGTTCTTTTTTTTTTAATTCCAACTCCCCATATTTCCCTTTCTACTCCACCCTGCCAGTGTCACTTCTACCCACTAAGCTCAAGGGATTGTCTATCCCAAATTTCCACTTTTCGACTCCAATGTGCACCCCCTGGTCTAGTCAAATCTGTCTGGCAGAATTGGGATAAAGACAGTCAGTGGGAGGAAGCATTTGAGAACATTTCATTTCTATTACACTGCACCTAGACTGACTCATCTCCTCGCTACAACCCCTCTGTAAGAGGATATCTGTTCACTTATTGATGGGCTTTGGATCTCCAATCTGAACTCCCCCTCATTTATAATGATATAATTTTTAGGTCTTTGATGTTTGATACCAGATCCCTTTGACACCTTGTGGTCATACAGACTATTGTGCTTCTTTCATGTCAGCTTGTTTCTTAGCTATATGGCCACTTATTTCCCTTCAAGTCTTTAAAATCACAGACGCACATCTTTTGATAGCTGGGGACCATCAGCTTTCTTCATAAGCTTTGCTTATGCACATATTTGTCGTCAGTGATCATAGCAGGAAAGTGAGCATATAATGTTATGATTATTATCTCTTGAAACCTGATAATTGATCCTTTTGGTATCTCTTGGTCCCTTATGCTGGTGTACTTCTTCCATGTGGGCTTTCTTGCTTCTGAGCTGGATGGCAACTTGTTTACTCTTAATCCTGTCAAGTCCCAAAGTGACACCAGATTAGATAACTACCACAGGGTTCAAACACACATTAGCACATGGAAAGCAACACCTTTTGAAAATAAGAACACCAGAGTGCATGTCACCTTAAAAGTTACAAAGCTGAGGAGAAACAAGTGACCATCTAGCTGACCACCAAAGCCCACATGGAAGAAGCACACCAATCTGTTTGCTCATGAGATGTAAATGGGATCGGATATCAGTCTTCAAAGACCCAGAACAAATAATCATATCAATGTGAATAACGAGGAGTGGAGAATGGAGACCAAAACCCTGCCTGTAGGCAATTGGACATCCACTTATAGAAAGACCACAAGTAAGAGATGAGCCAGTCAGGGTATGGTACAGCATAGATGAAGCATACTAACTTTCCTCTGGTTCTTTAATGATTCCTTCCACCACTACTCCCCACCATCATGACCCCAATTCTACCTTACAAATCCGGATAGACCAGAGCATATACAGGGGTACAGATAAGAGCTGGTAACACTGTGAATCCAGGACAGATAAACCCCTCAGGACCAACAATGATAGTAATGATACCAGAAGGGGAAGGGGAAGGTGGGAGACAGGGGGACCCAGGCAAATGATCAACATATAACATCCTCCCTAGAGGATGAACAAAAGAAAATTGGGTGAAGGGAGACATCCAATCATCAGTGTAAGGATGAAAAACTAATAATTAATAAATTATCAAGGATTCGTGATGGAGGGAAGGGAAAAATGGGGAATTAATATCAAGGGCTCAAGTAGAAAGAAAATGTTTTGAAAATGATGGCTACAAATGTGCAAATGTGCTTGACACAATGTATACATGTATACATTGTAATAAGAGCTATATGAGCCCCAAAGAAAATTATTTAAATAATAATAATAACTATAAATTTATAAAGTGAGATTTCCTGCTCATCCCTTTAAAAAGATACCTCAGCAGAGATAATGGTCTTCTGTGTATCCCCATTTGAGGGCAGAAGTGAGAATCTTAAATGGGAGTCTACATATTCCAGCCCCACCCTGGCCCATTGACCCTGGAAGTGAACTGTAACCATAGGCTATGTTTGCTCCACAGGACCAGAGGTGAGGAGACACAGAAAAGGTCTTCTCTCACTTGTTTGATACCTCAGTCTAAGAAGCACAGTGCCTTTGAATCTCACTAGCAAATATTCTATTGCATCATGCCTCCGCAATTCCTGAGGAAGGATGTCCATTTGTCCAGATTCATGTGTTGAACTATCCTCAGTAGACCTCAGTGGAGACAGTGGTCTGTTCTGAGCTCTAAAGGTGCCATCTTAGAGAGGAATAAATAAAACAGTGATTTTCTCATTTGTCTGAAGGATTGACGCCTCTCAGAAATCATGCCATGAAGAATACAAGTACAGAAATAAACTCACTAGTATATACTTATGTTCTAATAATTACAGACACATCATTTCTTCTGCAATTTCTCACATAAGTAACAATTGATAGGAAAACAAAACATTAAAGGACCAATATATGCATTTTCTTTTAGAAATGAAATGGGAATCTTAGGATTTAATTAGATTATATCAAAATCAGCAGCATAATACAAGTTTTTGTTGTGACATGCTTATTTAAATTATCCACTTTATTTCTTTGTCTAGATTTTTATGTAATTGTTCAGGCATTTACCATATATTCTGCTGTGAACTGGATGTGAATGTATGTGAAACCTCACCTTGTATTCAGGGAGAAAGCAAAGTGGTTAGGGAGAAAGTGCCTCCATACCTTCTGTTACTCAGGTAAGCCGATGAATCCTGTCAGTACCAGCATATTGGTGTTTATATATAAATGACAGCTTCATATCAACAGGCTAACTGAAAATAACCAATCAGATGTAACTAGCATAAGAAGGTCAAGGTCAAGGGATTCTCTGTTTTTTTGAAATGGAAATAGTTTAAAATCATGTATTTGATTTTGTGTTTATGTATATTTTTTCAAATGCCAGGAAATTTAAGGAATATTTTTGAAGTGTTTTACATGCTTATGTTTTTGTTTCACTGATGTTTATTTAAAGTATGTTAACATGATTAAAATACAGGAAATGTAATGGCGCATAAGCTAAGAACAAACACAAAGAAGCTATGTTGCTAAAAGTATTATATTATATGTTAAAGATAGTAGGTTTAGATATTTAAATGCATCTCTATACTAGAACGGGACCCTGAGACTAAAAATTATCTCATTGAAAATGGGACATGCAGAAGTCGTATGCTGCAAATCAATCAGAGTATTTGTGCTTTTAATGTTGTAAGCAAAAACATGATTTGGAGTTAACTGTCTAAATATCAATTATTCCACAACATAAACTTTATCCAAACATAAAATATATAGTCATCAAGAATCTTATAAAAGGCAGCGGTATTGGCCCTCCAAACTGCTGGTGAGCTATTTCATTTATGAAAAACAAAAGCTGCACTTTTGGAAAAGCAATATTAATTATATGCGTCTAGCAGTGATGCATTTGACTCTCATCTCTCTTTTGATGTCTGCGTTCTCTAATACTGGAATCCAATAGGCTCATTTCTGGAGCTAAATTAGTGGCATTTAAATGTGAGGCAAAAGTGATAAGGGACTGGAAGAATTTACAAATAATAAATTATCAAAAGATAAACTATTTTAAGTGACATATAAAATGGACACAAATGTCTTTCTTAAGGTATCCTGGATGGTTTTAGAGAAGATCACATTGGTAACAATTGCAACATGCTTAAATGTGTCATTAAATGAAAATAAAATACCATTATAAACTGAATGAAAGCATGACTATAAAGCAATGTTATCTCTAATTTTCATATTGCCCATAATCTTCTAATTTGTGAACTTTTTTGGGGGGGTGTAACTATCAATCAGACAATGTAGTTAGCCATGATGCTGCTGTTGCTAGCATTGTTAGCTGTGTTAAAATTTTAAAAAATAGAATACAAAGTAAAATAATACTGAGAAACCCATTTTATAAAATTACTTGATGCAACACATTTTTCTGCTATTTTAAATATTTTCTAAGTTAAGAATTATTTCCAAATTAAGAATTATAACATGTCATATATGTTTGTCTTTTGTTTTGTTTTGTATTCCTGAAAATGCTCTTTTAAAATAGGCATTATATTTCTTTCTACACGTAGACAAATGTAAGATTGTATTATTCTTAAACTCTTGTAACATTTGTTTTTGTCTTAGTCTGAACTGCAGCTGAGAAACTGTCCTTTCAGGTCACTAAAGCTCTAGACTTTTGTTCAGTGTGTTGAATCATCAGCTTATTTGAGGGGTGTGTTAGGTACATTAGAGAAATAAATCTAAAGAAACTCATATGTATAAAGAGAGTTTTATATAAAGGGTAAGTGCACATCAAGAAAAAATCCCAACCCGGTGCTGCTTATAAGCCCACAAGTCCAACCTTAGCTCATCTGTCCAGCACCAGTCCACAAAGTCCTCCTCCATCCCACAAAGCACACACAGTGATGCTGACTGCAGGAGGAAAGCTAAATCGGTGAGCGTGTAAGTAGCTCGGCGCTGGCAGGGGTCTTCAGAAGGCTGCCCCAGCACCCAAGGCTGCATCGGGGTAGGTCCACGTGGGTTCTCTTGCAGGAAGTGAGCCTTGCCAGTTGAAGCAGGGAAGTGACTGCTGCAGCTGCACTCTGGTCCGATCATCAGAAAGCAAGAGATTGGCGGTCTAGAATGGTGAGGCACATGAAGTCATTTATCTCTTCGCCCTTCAATCAACCCCACATCTGTTTAGCAACCAGGTTGGCACAATAAACACGAACTATCTCAAAAGTTTCCCCATCTCTAACTTAATCCTTAATGATCTCTAATGCTTTTCAGTTTGGTCTACTCCGCTAAACTTTACAACTGTAAGAAATGTAAAAGTATTACAATGGAATATAATTATTATTGACTGGAAAATGTTATGGATAAGAGCTAGAGTTAACAAAAGAGTTAACAAAATTCATAGTTCCCTTTATGAATTTGGAAAAAATATATAGACAAATAATTTAGTATTTTGTTTTTATCTTATCAATTGTTATTTTAAATCTATAATCCTAAAACTTAAACATCACAGCAAATATTTGGGGTATGCCTGTCAGTATTCTTGACTCTCTGTTAATCATCCTCCCTTAGCAAGGAGCGGGGAACTGTTTGTATGTCCGCCGTTCCCGCACGCAGCCTGTGAACGTTGCTGCTGGTAGCACATCGACGTGGCTCCACGGTGACATCTCGCATCAGAAATGCTCAAAGACAGAGGAGCCAGTAGCTGAATGAGTCTCAGTGACTGTTGCATCTTGTGACAAGGACAAAATTCACTTTGACAACTCGAAGATCCAAAAATACAGTGATTTCTCTTATAATAAATTGAACCAGTGCATGGGTCTCATTTCATCTGATAGCAGGAAGTACAAATTCTGCAAATGAACGTGTGCCAAGATAAAACTTTGCAGCTAAATACAATATATTTTAAAATCTGGATTATATTACTCTTCACTCTGAGCATTTTATCCCATGTATTTGAAATTCCCTTTGTTTCTTCCATGATTTTAATCATTAGGTATAAATGTTCTCCTCCACATATTTTTATTGGCTTGACCTTTGTCCCTGAGAATCTGTGAATCCATTTTTTTCTTTTCAAAAATTAGGAGTTTATACATCAAAATTTTAAGGATACATAAAGGATACAGTATTTTGTTCACACCATTGAATCTCCTTAACCAAACAGCCATGCGTTCTCTTGGCCTCCGCTGAGTTCTCAGGTCAGGGAGACCTGCGGTGCTATGTCAAAGTCAAGGTCTTGCCCCTTAGCCCCAAGGTGTTAGCAGTGGGGCTGCGAAGTCTCTCCTGTCTCTACTATTTTACGCAGGAGTTTTCTATAGTCCTTTGATGTTGTCCTTTTATGAAGGTCATGAGATTCTCTCTCTCCCTGCTTTCTAGTGAAATGGACCAAGCCTACATATTAGTGCTATGAACACCCTACTGCACTACCCTTCCCAATTATTTGGCAGGAGTTACAAAGACATGGATGGAAGAAGAGCCAGCCAATGATTCCACTTACCCACAGTATGTTAGAAACTTCAATTTCTCATAAACATACCTCAGCTGACCCAAAAGCTTTATTCCACAGTATCATTTAGAGCTTATGTCTCCTGCTACAGATATAATATCAATTTAGTGATTTTTTTCATTATATGTATGGCGTACATTAAGCGACAATAACACTTGATCCTATAGAAAGGGATATCAGTTCAGGAAATAGGGGTTACATTAAAAAAAGAAAAGGCAGTCACAAATGTTACCGCCTCTCCCTTTCCATTGGCTAAAGTAACCCCTTGATATTCAAACTGCACAAGAAGCTGGGAATTAGTTTTAATGGAAGCTACAAATTTATAAAGAAGTAAGAAATATTAGACTCCTCTGTCCATTTATCAAATTGTGGTGGTTTCTTTCTTATTATGATAGTGGAAACTATGCCAATAACATGTCAAACACTAGTTGGGTCATCTATGTTGGAAAGGTTTCAGTAAAGTTTCAAAACTAAACTATATTAGGAAGAAAAATCTGGCAATCAACTTCTTAAGGAATTGGCCTCTGGAAACTCTATGAATACCAAAGAATGTTGTCGAACATTATACTGAAAGATGAGTCTATGGATACTACTTAAATCACTGGGAAAGGATCTTAGCAATACAGAGGAAAATTTTGGGGACATTCATTTATTTATAGGGCACAATGCAAAATGAGAACAAACACTTGCACATATTCATTAATACTATGAAAGTGGAGGTGTGAAGTACGGATCTAGGAAAACTTGAATTTGTCAAATATGAATGGAAGTTTTTAGAAAAGTTTATCAAGGCATTAAAGAGAAGAAATGGAGTGGCATTAGTAATTTTGATTTGGACACTCATACTATATAGAGAATAATAAAATGAAGAGTGACTGCATTATGTCCACACTCAACAAGAACAATTTCATGCATTGCCCTGCAAGAAACTTTTTCAACAATAGGATAATATACAAATCCTTACAAGAAAGGCCAGTTAGTGTGACAATTATTTTAAACATATATAAGCATAAATCATTAATGTTAAAGATTAAGAAATAAGAGTTTTAACTTTATGCAGTCTGAAATTTACTAAACATGAAATTCAAATGAGATTATAATTACTGGTGATCAGAATTTGTAGATCAGTATATAGTTGGAAATATGGCAAATCACAGGACAGTGTTTTGCAAATAGCAACAGTGTATTCACTTGAAATACTATTTTCCCAATGAAACATTGACCATATATATATATATATATATATATATATAAAACAGTAGACATAATCTATATGAATCAATTCAATTACATCTTTAGAAAGAGATATTGGAGAAATTTAATATAGTAAGCCAGAACAAAGTCATGGGGTGAATGCAGAACATGCATATTTAGGTTGAAAGAAATTAAAATAAGTAGCTAAGAACAAAAATCCAGCCTTAATTATATTTTACTTGAATTTATAGAATATTTCAAGAAAAGATTTAATAGACATCCAGTTTAGTTATGGGATGACATCATGGACACAGAAAGAGAAAAATAAATTTCACAGAGGACTTTTAAACTTATTCTTCAATGTGTAATAATCATAGTCTATTGAAGAAATAGTGACATAGATAGCTGAGCAAACTATTTCAAAGGATGGTTCTAGAAGGCAAAGTATGTTCTATAATGAACTGTGCAAAGAAGAAAAAATTAGGGGCATAAAAAGGCAGAACACATTTAACATTTCTGAAGCTGAAAGAACTGAAGAATCATCAAGCTGATTGAAAGATTCTATGGTCTTGAAATAGAAAATCACAGAAAGCATCAAAAGTAGAAATAGAGAAAAAGGACACAGGGACTCTGCACCAAAAAAGAATGAGTTAAAGTGCAACCATTTTTGGAGGGAGCATATAATCAATAACCTAGGGAACTGGTAGTAGAAGTCAAAGCTCCCCTGAAGATATTGACAATAGGAGTTGGGGGGGAGGGGCAGTAGAAATGTTGCAACAAAGAGATGCAATGCTGGAGGAGCTCCTCTATGTATGCCAAGAAATTTGAAAGACAACTTCCTTGCGAACTGACTAGAAGATGTCCATATTTGTGCTTATTCCAATGAAAGGTGCTGCAACAGAATGCAGAAATTATCAATGAAAATCATATGCAAGTAAGATTATAGCAAAGATAATTTTAAATGATTGCAGTAGTACATAAACAGGAAACTGGCAGAAATTTACACTCGATTTAGGAGAGGACATGAAACAAGGACATCTGAGCTCAAAAAATAATCAGGAAAATGTTTACCTGTTTTATTGACTATGTAAAGCATTCACCCTTGTAGCTTGAAATAATATGGATGATGTTGAAAAGAATAATATGGATAATGTTGAAAAGAGTGAGATTTCCAAAACACTTAGTTGAATTTATGTAGAACCTATGTATACACCAAGAGGAAGTCATGTGAACAGAACAAAGGGATCTTGCATGATTTCCGATCAGAAAAGGTATGTGTTATGGCTTCACCATACTTAATAATCTGCATGCTGAACAAATAACATGGCAGCAGGAATGGAGAGACTCGTTTTGCTGAATTGGGCATGAAAACAATTCATCACCCAAACAAAGTTCCCATTCTTTGCAATGTCATCCATTCATTTGTTATGATCTATAAAGGTGAAGTAGTTTCATAGCCAGTACAATATATATGAGCATCTTTCTGGTATTTTCTACTTTCAGCCAAGATCCAGTTTATGTCAATGGTGAGATTCTTTATTCCGTGTTCATAAAGAAGAATTACACTAACTAGGATGTATGACTAGAAATGGAATTGACCCGTTTGGAAATCTTTGTAAATAAAATCATTAAACTTAATATGATCACAAAAGGAGTAAATATATATGGAACAAAGAGGAGAATGAATGACTCAGCCCTAAGACACTGCACAATTTAGACATCCAGGGCAGGGAAAGTGCCCACAAAAAATATTGAAAAATCAGGGAAAAAGAAAGCAGATTGTTTTAAAAGCCATGGATTTCAAGGAGAGGGAGTCATTAAAGGACATAATGCTAATATTACATGTTATCATTAAGCAACAGCAACAAAAACATAGCATCTACTCTCAAGTCAGTTCTGACTTACTGACTTATAGTGACCCTATCAGACAAAGTAGAACTGCTCACTGGGGTTTTCAATGCAGAAAATAGCAATAGCAGGACAATGATGACAGTGTGACCTCATCTTTTCCTGTGGAGTATCTGGTGGGTTCAAAAGTCTGCCTTTGCTTTTATCAGTCCAACCCATGAACCCCTAAGTGACTGGGGCTTACATATTACAGATAAAGTAAAATAAAATCTAAATACTAAATAATGGAGTAACTTTTTATTTATTTATTTATTTTTTTGTGGGCATCACTGCCTCTGGTGGTTGTGGGTGCTCCCCAGTGCTGCTCCTGAGAGCCGCCGCTGGATGTGAACCGCCAAGCCTGCGGGCCGCAGTCCCGCACTCAACCACGTACGCCACTGGAGCTCAGCCCGAGGAGTAACTTTTTAAACAGAGCAGCTAGCAGAGCATGAAAAGATAAGAAGTTCTATTGGAATTTGAAGACAACATTTGAGGAAATTAGCTGCAAGAAAAAATATTCAATTTATTCAAAGAATATTTTTCCTTTAGTAATAAAACACTAAATGGAGCAGTGGGTAGAAGAGGAAGTAAAGTTAACCATGTTTAATACTATTTGCATAAGTCATAAATGGCTGGTTCATGCTGAGAAGGGACTGGAGTGTCCACACAAGGAAAAGGCAGAGACAAAAGGAGACATGAGAACTAGCATGTGATAGATTATAGTGAATTCGATTAGATAGTCTAGTACAGAACGTGTCAATTGCCTGTACTTAGCATTAATTAAATATTAATGAGAAGTTGCACACTTAATATATGTTAAATCAAGGAACATAATAAGCCTTTACTAACCAGTGTTTAATAAAATAATTTCTCTTTATTTGATTAAAAAAACTGTATCTCTTATTGATTCTTTAAGGTTTGAAACACTTCTATTTTTTCTTTAAGGCTATTTTAAAAAATGTGTTTCATAAGCAAATAGTGAGCACATATTGTGTTCATAATTGATTAAAGAGAAAACCGTTTAAGGATGAATGATTCCTTGAGATTCTTTTCTATCTAAATCCCAAAGTGGCCATGCTATTTTCAAGGCAAAATTTGAATTCTGCGCTCATCAGATTTTATTTGCCTTTGGTTAGCCTGCTTGAGGATTCTCGTTTTGAAAGAAATGGGCTTTCTTCTTCATATCAAAGTGTGAAGCCACAAAACCCAGCTGAAATGGCATTTTAAGGCAGGGGTTACACATCGGAGTTGATGGACTTTTGTGAGACTTCAGTTGAACTTGCTAAGTATTAAGTGGGGTAATCATTGTATCTCTGTAAGGGTTGTCAATTTTAAATCAGTACAGTTTAAGACTATGTGTGCCACAGTCAACTGCCCCCTAAATTGCTTCCTCTTCAAAAAAGAATCAAAGTAAAATCATCTTTAAGTGGATTCTGACAGATGGATCTTGTTGGACGGAGTGGAACTGCTCTGCTTTTCAGAGACGGTAAGTATCTACAGTACTAGTAACCCTAGTCTTTGTCCCCCTGAGTGGCTGGTGGTTTCAAACTGCTGACCTTGCTAAAAATGCATAACCAGTGAGCTCCTTAATTACTTCCTAGGAGGGTTACATATTCCAATTAAATTTTCCTCCAACTAGTTGGAAACAGTAATTATAACAAATATCTTTCTTAAGATTGCCATCTCTGGCTATCCCTTTCTGTCTCTCTCCCACTCTGGCTCCTTTTCTGCACACACATTCACACACAGAGAGAAGAGTAAAAAGTGCATTGCTATTAGATTTCCATTTCCAGTTTTTTTTCAAGCAAAATATTTTAAAATGTTTTCTGCAACCAATATATGATAGCATATGAGTTCTTTTAACATAACCTAAAAATAATATATATATATATATATATAATACAATCAAAATCAAAATAGAAACTTCTGAAGGGATCTCTGGATCAGTTTAGTTCCAGCCAGGAAAATTCTGAAGGCCATGGTGATTTGGGGGAAGACGGTGCAGATTCCAAGTGGGATAACCTTAGTTATTGACCCTTCATATCACATTTTTTTTCCTAAAAAATGAAAAAAACACCCTAGTTTCATGTAACCTGAGGAGTTTACCACAGACCATTCTTTTTCATTTTATGTATCTATCTATACTCCATCCCTGTTTTATGTAGGTGTTTTCTTTCCATTTCTCCAAAAGATAGCATCTTAGATAGATATTGTCTGTCATTTCACCATAGGCAACTATACCATCAAATACATTCCTAACTTCATCATAATCAAGAACTGCCACCAAACTCTTAATTTTAAATATTCTCTACCTTTCTCTCCCTCTGCTTCTCAATTTCCCTTGGTAGTCCTAATAATTCCTCAAACATTAAGATTTCAGATTCTCTAGTTATACCAGTTTTGATTATGCAATTTCCACCCACAAAGTCCCACTGTAGTAGGCCGGCTTTTAAGAGCATACATCCAGTGTGTATAATTCTCTATGTATAAGAGAGAATTTTATATCAAGAAGGCGGCCAAACCCAGTCCGACTTCTGTCCTTAAGTCTGATGCTTCTCTGTAAGAGCCTCTTCAGACTCCTGTAGCTGCAGGCAGGTGACACAGAACGGTGACTAGGCTGGAGGAAGAGAGAAGAGCAGTGGATGCATATTCACATGGGTCAAAGGACAATGAGAGCAAAGGGGCTGGCATCCCTCAAGGTCAGGTGGCCCACACCACACCACCTCCAGAGGCAGGAAGTCCAGACTTGAAGATGGATAGGCATAGAGGGAACAATTTCCAGTGTCTCTCACTTGTAAACCAAAAGGCTGATGATACCAAGATGGTCTCCTGAAGCTGCCACCTTACTGCCAGGTTGAACTCTACCCTCAGACTGTAATGTCTAGCCGACATAAATCATCTAAGTTGACAGACCACCCCTTGTCAACTTGATACCACCCTTTAATTATAAATAATATTTAATAAAAACAATAAAACCATGTTTGTGTCTAATAGAATAATACCAAAACATGTATAACTAAGAATGTTCCTATCCCATTAAAACCTTATATTCTATGTGTGAACTAAAAGAAAATATTATATGCCTCACGACTGTAGCTTTGTGAACAATTCATGTCAATCCTATCATGCTATCAATGTCTTCCCAACCCAAGAAAGTTGTAAGCCAGTGACGTCATGGCTTACTTCCCCCATATTGGACATCCAATCTCCGTACTATTCAATCAACCCAGTGCTCTGAGAAAAGAAGCATGTTCTTTATTTGAATGATTTCATTTGGGGCTCTTATAACATTCCACACATCATTTGTATCTAGCATATTTGTACAAATGCTGTCGTCTTCATTTCCAAATATTTTCTACTGGAGCCCTTGGTACAAGCTCCTCTTTAAAGCAAGTCAGCAGACCATATGCACCAGCTCTCCAGATAAAACATCCTACCTTCATAGGTCAGATGCTGGTCGACTCAGGCCGCGCTATTCTAAGCTTGGTCAGAGGGAGTTCCTCACGCAGCTTCCTCTGCTTCAAAACTCTGGTCTCTTCACAAATTCTCAACAACCTTGTGCCTCCCTGGCTGGTCATGGCACAATCACATTCAACATATCACTGTGGATAAACTAGCCCATTTAATTCTCTCCTCTAGTGTCTGTGAACTAGGCCCATGGGTGTCAGCAGCCAGACTCAGCCAATCTGCCCATTGGTGTCTTTCCTCCACTTCCACTCAATAAGTGGAGCCAGGTGATCACCAAGCAAGTGCTTCAGGCTGCCTGAAAGCTCTCTTTGATGTTCACACCTGGAAGTCTATGTTTCCTCATTAGCCCAGATTCTTCAGACTAAGACACAAACTGCTTGCTTGATATTCAAAAGGCTAAAGCAACCTTTAGTCGAAACACTAGTGAAAATATTTTCAAGTGCAAAGGTCAAATAACTGGGTGAGGCTTACCTTTTCTAAGTCTGCTTTCTTGGGTTGAAACAAAAATCACATTCCGTATAGGCAATTCTTATGTCCATTTTATGTATTTCTTTATTTTTAATTCTTTAAAACATTTTACTGGAAAGACTTGCAGACATCACAATCCATGTTTCCATTAGATCAGGAGTGATTATATAATTGTTTCCAATTTCATTTACAACTCATATTTTTTCTTTAACTCTTTGATATCAGCTCCCTTCTATCCCCTTCATTCCCCACCTTATCACCCTCCTGAACCTTTAATTTTTTTTTCTGTCATTCATTCCTGAATGTCATTTCTGAATTCATTCCCCTAAAATTCTGATGTCCATTCCCCTCGAGTGGGGTTATACAGTCATCTTTGCTATCAGTTCTCCCTTCCCCCTTCCCCCTGCCTCTCTTCCTGTGCCCTCAGGGTATCATCACTCCTATTGCTGTTGTTGATGGGTTTATCGATCTTGGATTTCTAAAATCATTTTATTGGGAGCTTGAAAACCCTTACACAATCCATCCATCCATCCATCCATCCATCCATCCATCCATCCATTGTGTCAAGCACATCTGTACATTTGCTGCCCTCATCATTCTCAATACACTTGCTTTCCACTTGAGTCTGGTATCAGCTCCTCATTTCCACCCTCCATTCCCACTCACCACTCCTTCATGATCACTTGATAATGTGTAAATTATTATTACTATGTCATACCTTACGCTGTCTGATGTCTCCCTTCACCCACTTTTCCATTGTCCATCCCCCAGGGAGGAGGTTACATGTAGAACCTTATAATCGGTTCCCCCTTTCTACCTCACAGTCCCTCTACCCTCCTGGTATCACCACTCTCTCCACTGGTTCTGAAGGGCTCATCTGTCCTGGAATCTCTGTGTTTACAGCTCCTATCTGTACTAGTGTGCCTCCTCTTTTCTAGTCAGATTTATAAGGTAGATTGGGATTATGATAGTGGGGGGGGGAGCATTTAAGAATTAGAGGAAATCTTTATGTTTTATTGTTGCTAAACCTCATCTTAACTGGCGAGTCTCTTCACCACCCTTTCTGTAAGGGGATGTCCAGTTGTCTACAGATGGGTTCTGGGTCCCCAATCTGTATTCCCCCTCATTTACAATGATATGATTTTTTTTGCTCTTTGCTGCCTGATACCTGATCCATTCGACCCCTCATGATCACAGAGGCTGGTGTGCTTCTTCCATGTGGGTTTTATTGCTTCTGAGCTAGGTCGCCACTTGTCTGCTTTTAATCCTTAAGACCCAAGGTAATATATATTTTGATTGTCAGGCACCATAAGCTTTATATCCATTTTAAAAAGTTCAATCATAATGGCTTATTAAGATCAGCTTACACACTTTCTTTCTAGTAGTTCCCAATAATCATTTCTAACATTCATTATGTCAATAACAGTAGGTAGGATAAACTAATATGATCCTAGTATAGCTAAAACCAATGCACAATTCTTAAAACAATCAAATTCAATCCTTTCTTATCTAAATTAGCTCCTTTGTATGCAAAATGACTTTAGGCCCCAGGGAGGATCCAAAACAGGGCCAGGCCTTCTGTCGGTCTTTTATACTAAGGAACTGCCATTTAACATACATTACATTCATTTGCTTCATTTTAGGCCAGAATAACCAGACAGTGTCTGAGAATCAAAAGTCTTTCTCCCTGCGCCCTTTCCAGATAAGAACCAAATGCACCAAGTGGTTGTATATGAACTCTGGTTATCCAAAGAGAAAATTCCAATCCCATCCAATTTCCCTAAGGTGAAGTGAGACAAGCTTCCAACTTCTAGCCTCTTGAACTGTTTCTCTGGCACTCCACTTCTGGAACCACAGCAAGCTTCACCTATGTATAAGAAAGAATTTCTATCCAGAGTAATTATATATCAAGAAGGCACCCCAGCCCAATCCATCTCAGCCCATAAATCTGATGCTAGTCCAGAAGTTCCTGTCAGTTACACATAGCCCCACAGTGACACAGAATGGTGATCAAGGAAGCAGGAAGTGACTGAGCACGCAGACTCTGCAGAAGGAATTTGGCTCCCGGTGACCCGCACCAGCACGCAAGCCAGTTCCTCGGAGAAATTGAAGTGGCTGAGGACAACGGGCTGAAGGTTCGTGGGTTTTCAGTGCTTGTGGCTCGTGGAAACTTAGTGAGGAGTTCCTTGCAATGAGCAGACCATTTTTCTCCATCGCTTGTCACAAGTTTAAAACCTCACAGCTTGTACAATGATAAGTCGACAGGTTTCATGGCGAAGGTCCTTTCCTGGCCAGACATGAATTAATGCATGCACTCAGTGAGTGGCTGCAGATCAGTCCCCGCAGTAATCCGCTTGGTTCAATCTGGATCAATGGCTTTGCTTCCATTTCAATGTGACCACCTGAGTGTGTGTGTGTGTGTGTGTGTGTGTGTGTGTGTGTGTGTGTGTGTGCGTGCGCGCACAGTGAGGGGAGGGTGGCCTACATAGCTGCTCCTGGAACAGCTAGCTCTTCCCATGGCCTGCAGGAAATACAAAGACCCCTTAACGTGAGTGGTGCCTAAGCATGGGGCATCTCTGTAGCGGGGACCTAGCACTGACTGGCTGCAGAGGAGGGGAAAGGGGACCGGGTATCTGACTTTCCTTCTATCACCTGAGGAAAACATTGATTGGTGGTGTGTGACAGAGTCAGTTCTTTAAGGCCCAGATTTCCATTTCAGGGAAGGGACTCAGAGGACAGGTCCAGGGGGACTCTTTAAGATCATGATTCTTAAAATCTTCAGAAGGGGTCTAAGATTCGTAACCTCAATGTCCACCCATGGTGCTTAATCTTTTGCCACCAGTGGGTCCCTGGAGTGGGGTTGGCTTGGTGACCTGTGGCCCAGTGGCCAAGAGACAGCAGACACCTGCACAGAGTTGCTGAGAGTGATAAAGCCTTCTCTAGGTCCCTAGTTTGGGGCCACGGGGGTACTGGGCTAGCTTCAGGTCCTGAAGAGTTAAAAAAAAAAAAAAGACACTTTCTGTGCCATTGGGAAAACTACAAATGTATAGGCCTAGATGCAGGATATAGCAAGAAACAGCAACTTAATCTTTTGATGCTTTTGTTTAATACAAGTTTCAATAGCTGTATAGCAATACTCTTTGTCTTACCCTTGTATATTTTAACCATTTGGGGTCCACTTTTGACTTGGACTAGTATCACTCCTTCCATGAAAAAAGTCACGGAAAACAGACTAAAACTTTATTAGTAAAAAATCAATCTAAGACACAGATCTTGCCTCAAAGGGTAACAGAACACGGGAGAGGGCTCAAGCATTTTCCGTGCATATGGATCTCAATTTAGGGAAGGGAGATTTTTTTTCAGATTTCATTGATAGCCGAGTTTTGAAAGATCGCAAAGTCAGGACTGTGTTTAGTGAGGTCACCGGTCTGTCTAGCTAGAGAAAGCTGGGGAGGAAAGAGAAAGTTTGTGACTGTCTATTGTAAGTCAAAGATAGCTGTGGCCATATGTTGACATATGATATCTCAGACATTTATTTCAGGTTACAGGTGAGAATAATGGATGAATTTACATTTATCTAAAGTCAAACAAGCATTTGAGATTAAAACCAAGTTTGGTCTTCTCTACAGAATATAATCACATCAACAGAAACTATAAGCTAAAATATATAAACAAATATTCTTAATATTTTGAATGAGAAGTATCTAGGAATTTATTCTCTGATATTTCTATATTCATAATTTAGTATTTACATTAGATAACTACTTAATGATCACTATATACAGAATGGAATTATTTATAGAAATATCATTTTCAATATATCCATACTATTTAAGTTCCTTATAATTCACTGCTAAATGATGAAAACCTCTCCTTTCTATGATATTTCTAAACTATGAAAGATATAGATTATTATATAACCACTCATGATTCTGAAGGAGTTCTAGTGGTATAATGACAGATGTTCAAAATCCCCAGCCACTCAGTAGGAGAAAGAGGAGATTAACAGATTCAGAAAAGTGTCTTTATGAGTATAAAACAACTCAATATTCATAAGAATAATGATTATATTGTTACAATTTTTAAACTTATTGTTGTGAATTGGATAAAATTTATGGTGCAGATGATCCATTTACGTTAAAATTTAAACACATTTTGTTCCAATTAACTCCATTGCAACCCCATCAATGTACCAACACTTATCTCACTTCCCCCCAATATATATCCATTCTTCCACTGGTGGGCCTTTAGGCTGTTTGGTTATTATTTTCCAGTGTGAGACGTACTGCAATGAACATGGGTGTGCAAATATCTATCTGTGTCATGGTTCTTATTTCTCTAGTCTAGTATATATAATCATAGAGGGATCATGGGGTAATGCTATTTCTATACCCAAATTTTTGACTAAGGGCCACACTACTTTCCACAATGATTACAGCATTTTGTAGTTCATTAAAGAGTATCTGAGTAAGGAACCGTGAATGCATATGGTTATGAGTTTGCTGTTAACTGCAAGGTCCACAGTTCTAAACCACTAGCCACTCGCTGGATAAAGGTGAGGCTTCCTACTCCCAGGTAGAGTTCCGCTCTCTGAAACCTCCAGGGGCAGTTTCATCTGCTCCATACGGTTGCTCTCCATTGCTATAGAATTGATTCCAGTGAGATATTTTTAAGCAGCAGGTGAGGGGGTCCAGATTATCTTCACTATGGCTATCCTTTAATAATTCCTATAAATTTGAAATTTGCTATTAGTTTAAAGCAAGGCTAAATCTCATTCTTGTTTTTATCTGTATCTCTAGAGTAGCTAGTGATTGGCAGGCTTTCTTGCTCTGCCCACTTTTCAATTGGATTATTTGTCTTTTTCTGATTGAGATGTGGAAGTTTTCAATTCATTTAGGGATTTATCCCTTGTTCTCCCAGTCTGTGGGTTCTCTTAATGCTCTTTTGATGGAATCTTTTGATGCAAATAATTATATAATTTTGAAGAGATTACATTCATCTACCTGTCTTCCATAGTTTTAGTATTTGAAGTTGTGTTTATACCACACATTAGGAAAATAGATTTGACTTAATTTTTTATTGATGATCTTTATAGTTCTAGATTTTACAACACCATTTTGAGTTGACTTTTTATAGATTGAGATATGTGTCCTGTTTTACTCTTGTGCAAATGAAAATGGATACCAAGAATGTCCAGACCTATATATTAAAGAACCAAGCTATCCTGCATTTAATTATTTCAGGCCTTTTTATTTGAGTGAGGCTATTTTTTATTTTTGTGTTCATGTCAGTGGACTAGAGAAACAAATTCACTGACACTCCTGTGTGTATAAGAAAAAGATTTATATACAAGAGCAATTGGATATTGGGGAAATGCCCAACTCCAGTCCATATCAAGTCCATAAGTTTAATATTATTCCATATGTCTGATACCAATCTATTAAGACCTCTTCAGACTCATTAAGCACACACACTAACACAGAATACAGGAAGATCACAAGTCAGTGGATGGGAAATCTTGTGGATCAGTGGCATGTCCATGTGTCTTCTTCACAGGGATGTCTCCCAGGAAATGAGCAAAGAGTAAAGGAATCCTCAAGAGAAGGCCATACCCACAGAGTCCCCATTGGCTATAATCTGATTGACAGTCAAGATATACCTGTTCACTCTGGATCCTCAAATTAACACCATATTATTGACTACCACAGACAACCCCTTGTCCATTTGACAATTTCACATAACTTTAGCTATATACAATTTTCAAGCAAATAATAATAAAAGCATATCTGTTACTAATAGGATAAAACTAAGAAGCACACAATTCAAAAATGTATCAACTGTGTTTAAATATAACATTTTATTAATGAACAAGATAAAAATATTCAATATTTATGTGAACACCTACAATCTCTTAATCCTATGAATATATTTTCCCACCTATGCAAGTTTGCTAACCAGCCACTCATGCCTTTATCTACCCCATTTGAGTATCCAGTTTCTGTACTGCACACTTACATTAAACCAGTGATCATGAAGAATCTTCATTCAAGTTGGAACTTTGTGAAATCTGCATTCAAAAACAATGTCAAATCAGGACAGGCCATCAACAAAGTCGACAACAGTCTTTAACCAGATCACAGGCTTGGAAATCTTCTCTTCATCTGCTTGGGTGCTGGTCAATTGAATGGAGGCTACTTCATTTAGCCTCACCAGTGTGCCCATTGACTGCTTGCCTTAGACCAGGGGTCCTCAGTCTATGGCCTGCGGACCACATGCAGCCCGCCAAGGACATGTATCCAGCCCGCTGGATGTTTTTGCCACTGCTGCCTTTCTTGTTTGCAGCTGACTCATCCTGGGCCCACAGTGAATTTGTTCATAATTTTTTGTTTTGTTTTTTAAACGATAGTCTGGCCCTCCAATGGTCTGAAAGTTTAAAATGTTTTAAATATTTGAGGACCCCTACCTTCGACCATGGCCTCCTCACAAATTCTTGACAACCATATTCGCTTGTGTTAGTTCATGAATTTCAGACCAGTCAACCTACTCTCATCTTCTCCTCTAGTTTCTGTAAAATGGGTCCACAGGGGTCAGTGGCCAAACTCCATCCATCTGTTTTGCTGCTTGGATCCACCTTCCATTCAAAAAGAGGATCCAGGTGGTCAGCCAGCAAGCATTTCAGCCTGCCCACAGGCTTCCTTTAACTTTCAGCCCTATACAGGAGTTTCCTTCATGGTTCCAATTTTTTTCCAGCTTCTGACAAAAACCAATATCTCAAAATCAAATATTGAAAGAGTTCTTTTTTTTCTTCAATCTGTCAGCAATGACCTCTTATACAAGACTATTTGAGTACAAACATCCTGAGGCCTGCAAAACACTGGGTGGGGTTATCTTTTCAGAGCCTTCTTTGAAGGCATGTCCTAAGCGCGGGGTCAGCAAAAACTTGAGACTGAAGAGTCAATCCTGTCCCTCCTAATAACTCTGAAATCACTCAAGACCCTTAAATATGTTTTCCAAACAAATTAATCACCATAATCTAAAATAATCACCTTTAAATGTTTTCAATGTAGCTTCAGAGCCACATGGTCACACTTAAAGATCTGCACAGAGCTCAGGAGCTGCAGTTTGCTGACCAGGGTCCTACCCCATTCAAGGACTCACATTTTAATGCCTCAAGAAAAATGGGATTACAAGCTCTCTATCATCATACTTCCCAATAATCACTTTAATCAACAATAATAAGCAGAATAACTCAGCATATGCAAAGTAGAATCAGGCATTAAACAATTCTTAAAACAGTCAAGTTCAAACCTTCTGTAGCTTATCTTAATCCTTATCTAAATGATTCTATTGACATAGAAATATGGGATTAGGTCTCTGACAACATCAAACCAGAGCCAGGCTTTTTACCAATTTGACCTTCTGTCAGCCATTTTCTCTAACAAGCAAGGACTCTGAGAAATTCAAGGGGCAATCTTTACCCCTGAGCTCAAATATACACATTAATCACATTCTTTTTTTCCCATTTCACAATGGAATAACCAAAGACAATAACCAAGGAAAAGAACTAACATTTTAACTTCCTGTATTCTATCCAGAAAAGAATACAGTAAACCACATGGAAATATCTGACCTCTGGCTGACCAAAGAAGAAACACTTCCATGAGACAGAAATCAAACTAACATCTACTCTCTATCCTTATGATTTGTTTCTTTAGTAAACCACTCCTGGTACCATAATGTGTTTATCTGGGTGGACTAAAGATACAAATTAATGAACAATCACATATGTATAAGAAAGAAAATGATTTTTTTACAAAAGAACAAGAAAGATAAGAAGGCTCAGTAAGCAGCAAAATATAATGTATAATAACTTAAATCAGCAGAGTGGCTTTTTAGGGGGAAAGGGAGAAATCCCTGGGGGAACTTTCTAAGAAAATTAAATCCATTTAAAACTTTATCAATGTGGTCTTCCTGAGACCTACGCATATGTAGAATTTTTTAAGCTGCACCATTTTGTGATCTATGGATTTCAGTAATAAGTACATCATGAAAAACAAAAAGAGCAGATAAATATTGAGAAAATATCCCATCCCAGTCCATTTCCAGTCCATAAGTCCAGTATTAGACCCTATGCCCAATACCAATCTATAACATTCTCTTCAGACTCATGAAACACATACAATAATGCCAAATGCTGGAATATCACAGGTCAGTGGGTGAAAAGGCTTGTGGATCCAGTGGGATTGTAAGCATCTCTACAATGGCAGGTTCTCCACATGGCTTCTCTGGCTCCAGAATCTGGCTCCATCAGTTTCTCTCCCTTTTTCACAGGGAGGCAACACAGGGAGTGATCTGAGAGAGAGTATATTTCTCCCACTTCCAAAGAGGATTAGAGGAGTTCCCAGAGTTCTCAGGAGAAGGCCATGCCCACACAAAGGCCTCCTGGGCTATGACCTGATTGACAGAATAGACTCCACCTGTGCCAGTCCGGGTAGACAAGAGGAACAAATATCATAGACACATATAGATATATAGTCATAAGTCTGATATTAACCCATATGCCCAAAATCAGCCTATAAAGTCTCCTTCTGACTCACGAAGTCACAGGTCAGTGGGTGTAAAATCCCGACACTGGCAGGGGTCTCCCCATGGCTTCTCATTTCCAGGGCCCAGGATCCATCAACACCAGAAGCAACCCATTGCTGACACAGGTCTCCATGTGGCCACCCTCGCTTCAGAGGTCTGGCTCTATCAGGGCAAAGGTTTGTGGTCTCTCTGCCAGCTCCTCCAGCTTCTTGGACGCTGCCATCTTGTCTTGTCCATGATTCATCGTCTCTCAGACTAACACCCAACAGCTGGGGAAGATAGCTTCTCATCTTCACCAGGGAAATATCGTGAGATTTCCCAGAAGTCTCAGGAGAAAGCCATGCCCACATAGAGGACTCATTTGCTACTCAATGACTATCTCCAGATTAGCAGGCTAGACTCCACCCCTACATTTCAATCATAAAATTAACATAAGCACATGACTGCCACACCTCCCCTTCACTCTGAATCCTCAAATTGACACCTGTTTATGCAACTGTTCCAATTTTGTTTTAAAATTTTCTTATAAAAATTGTTTTGGTACATATTGTCACTCAATTTCAATGCATTTTCTTTTTTCCCCATTGATACATGTGGATTTCTCCTGTTATAATTCTGGTATCATAAAAGATGCTTTAAGACAACTTGATGTTTTAAAATTTACTGAGATTTGTTTCTAGCCTATTTTACGACCTGTTCAAGAGACAGTTTCATGGTGTGCTGGAAAACAATGTACACTGTGTTGTTGAGATTTCTGTATATGTCTATGATATCAAGTATATTGGTTATATTGCTTAGTTCTTTTATGACTTTGTTGATTTTCTAACTATTCTATCCTGCAAGTGGTGTGTTTGAGTGTCCTATTAGTGCAGAGCTTTCATCATTTTAAAACTATTTTATTTTTTTTCCTCCTAATGTTATGCACAGTTTTTCTCGTAATGCTATTCCTTTTTTTAAATGAAATAAGATTATCTTCAGTAAATTATTCTCCAAAATACATTGACATAGAATCTGCTCAGTCCCATAGTAATCCAATAGGACAGAATAGAATTGTCTCATTAGGACTGTAGGGGATTTAAATACTTCACAAGCCAACTGTCATATCTTTAGCCTATGGATTATTTATGAAATTCCAATCATAGAGTGTTTGATTCACAGCTGAGTACTTTGACATTATGACATCTGGGCTGCTTCTCCAAATCCCTTCACAACCATCAAGTTGAGTCTGATTCCTAGGGACTTTTACAGACAGAGCAGAACTGCCCAGCAGGACTTCTGAGACTTTAAATGTTTACAGGAATTGAAAGCCTCATCTTTCTTGCAAGGTTGGTGGTTTCAAAATGCTTACCTTTCAGTTAGCCGACCAATGTGTAACCAGCTTTACCAATAGAACTCCTCCAGGCCTGCTATGTAAAGTGTGTGTGTATATATGCATATTTGTACATATATACACATATACTGCCATCATATCAACTCCATTTCTTAGTGACATTTATCCCTACTAGTGCAACAAGCTAAACTTTGTGCAACCTGCAAACTCCCAGACTTTGACTCATTAAGTTGTAATTGCTTCTAGAGCAGTAGGTCGTAAGGTATAACACATTTTAAAATTTTCATGACTTAGTAAAACTTGTTATTTAAATATTAAATTTTAAAAACAATATCCCATAAATATGAATACATATATAAGTTGGCATTATTTTATTGTATAACATTGTATTATTGTATTTATTTAGCACCAAATAAAATTGTATTACACCAGGAATAATCTTTCTAAAATCATGAGATTTTACCATGGTCTTTTGAGTATATTTATCCTTCATTTAATTGAGGGAGACAAACCCTATTGTTTTAATATTTTAAATGTTACAGAATCAATTAAAAATAGAGAGGGAAACATTGCATATATTGCTATGTAGGAGAAGAAAACCTGAAGGGTTATTCATTTTATATCTCTATTTTATAAAATGAACTTCAGACAATTTTAGTATGTGAACCACCTTCCAAGGTATAAAAAAGGCATTCAAAATTCTGATGGACGTAGGCGAAATTAATCAACTAGAAAAGATATGAATTGCCTCCTCTCCCTTAAAACAAGTATTCACCTTCTATGTAAATTCTAAATATTTATGAGATCTAATTATACTGTGATCTCTCCAAGCATATGTCATGTATTTGCATGAGCACTCAAAGACTAGTTTATAAGATCTAAGCAGATTGCTAACAATAATATGGTGATTAAAATAAGATTAAGATAAATAATCTAACAAATAAATATATTTTATCTCAAATCAGAATTTCTTAATTAACTACTTGATCAGATGTCATCCTTCAATTATCTGTAAAATAGTTTTTAAATGCAGTCTAACATTTCTCCAACATTCTTCCCAGGCATAAAACTGGGAGTCCAGTGTGTTTTAAAGTTTTCCCTCATTCCTGTATTGAATTTTATTGCTAAGAAATGTTAGCTTGTAGATTAAATACCATTTTGAGTATTTTACTTTTATTGTGGCCACATCCGAGTAAGTAAGCATTATCTTTCATTAAATCTTCAACATTACCATACCGATCATTACCTTTATCTTCACCTTACCTTCAGCATACAGGAGAAAAAATGAAAATTATTTTAAATAGTTTTTCCCGCTATACTTAATCCCTAATGACTTTCAGCTGCAGTTGCAATACAAACGAATGTCCCAGAATGTCATAAGTGATTTTCTGCAGTTTTAAACAATTCTGAAAGTAATTGCATTCCTAGTTGTCTTTTTAGTTAATGTATTTTGCGTGTGTTTATTTCTTAGAACACAACTCAAAATAACTTCTTTTTCAGAACAGTTACCCTTTTTTCCTTACCTTGAAATCACTTAAGTTACCTTTATGCCAATGATGCAATTAGACTTCAGCTTAGAGATCTCTTTCTCAGAAAATCCTTCCCATATTTCTAAATTACCTATGCATGATTTAAAATTTGTTAAAAAAATCTTGTTTATTTTCTTTCTGTGGTAGTATGTACCACAGTCCCTAATATCCTTGTCCATATAAATATTTACTTCATATTTATACATTTTAAATTTTATGATTTGAGATAACTATTTGTGTTCAAAATGTAGACATAATTAACATATAATAGAAGAGATCAATGATAGGTCTTTTAAATATTTTACTGAAATGAGATATATTAACTTACACCTAAAAGACATAAGTGGCCTAGTGGCTTTGAGGTTTTCCTATGGATTCCTGACGATAAGGCAAACAGTTCAAAACCACCAGCCACTCCAAGAGAGAAGGCCTACTCCTCCATCCACATAAAGAGTTCCACTCTTGGAAGTTCACGGGGAAGTTGTTCTTGTCCTTAAAGGGTGATTATGAGTTGGCATCAATTCAAAGAAAATAAATTTAAAAAGATAAGATGCATGCGAATTTTGCAGATCTAAAATAAATTTACAATCTTTCCAAAAGAACACTAAATTTCCTCAACCCTAAGCAGTTCATAGTCCTTAGAGAATTTATTTTTTAAATCATTTTATTGGTGGATCACACATCATTTTTCACAATACACAACTACATATACTGTGCCATACTCTTAGCATGCCTGCTGCCGTCATCATTCTTTGAACAACTGCTTTTCCCCTTGATCCCTTGATATCAGCTTCTCATTTTTCCCCTCCATCCTTGCTCCCCCCTCCCCCAACAAACCTCAATAGTTTATAAATTATTTTTGTTCTGTCATAACTTACACTGCCCAATGTCTCCCCTCGCCCTCTCCACCACTGTCTGTTCTCCTGGTAGGAGGTTATGTGTAGATCCTTGTAGTTTGAACTTCTCAATAGCACATGGGCCAAATGAGTTGAGAACATGACATGTGACATTCTTATTCAGTGACATTTATATGTATTCATCAATTTAATGTATACTCAAAAAATTAATGAGATCGCAAATTATTGTATATATACAATATACACACTATATATACAATATATACACAATATATATATACAATATATATCTTCTTTTTCCACTTTCTGAATCTTTTCTATTGATCTAAATTTTCATTCAGATTGATTTACTTTTTTTTCCAGAATCTCCAGGTGGTTGATTACTGATTTAAATCCAATAATGTAAAATATTTGACATATACAAAATTAATGTTCAGAGTAAGGCCAGGATCTTACATATAGTACAAAGTTAATGCAGTAGTTCTGTGGGATTTGTTCTAAGTTTTCTCAACATTCTTAAATAGAATATAGATAGTGATTGAGAGAGGCTAATGTAGTACATTTCTAATTTATATAGAAGGAATTTATTCCTAACTTTATATAAAGAGCACATGAATATTTATGAAACCAGTAATTTACTTCGGGTTATAGGAATTCTTTTTTCAATACCAAATGGAAGCATGAATTAGGCCATGAGAAACTAACCAGTTTTATTTTGTAATCTTGATATATTTATATTTGCTCCAAAACCTTATGCTTTCAATGGACTAATAGTTATTAAATCTAACCTCTGTAAAGCTGGGCAAAAACAGAAAAGCAATTCTTCTCAGTGGAAGTACAGATTCTTCAGACTATGCCTGTCAGTCAAGTTGATAGTAGAATTTAGGGGTGGAATTCAGCCTGTCAATCAAGTTACAAAGTCCCACCCTCCAAGAACCTCCTGGAAACTTCCTTTCTTCCTTCCTAAAGATGGTATGCTCTTGCTGTTTCACTTTTCTGTTGACAAGCTACATAGAGCCACACTACTGGCAGTCAGAGCCCTGGAGATGTATGTGTCCTCCACCTTCGGATCCACAGCACTTTGCGCCCACCTCCCTGTGAGCTTCCTGCATTTGGCATCATTGCATGCGCCGCGTAAGTCTAAAGAGGAATATATGGACTAATATCAGACATATGGGTCAATATCAGATTATGGACTGGACACAGACACGGATGAATAGTGACAGAGAAACAGAGACAGAGAGTTGATAGTATAATGGGCTTCTGGAACATGGAATTAGAAAACTGATGGCCACTGAACAGAAGACCTCCTGGTGAAGTGTAATACCTCCAGGCATTTATTGGCAAAATTAAATGTGCTCTGGAACATTTAATGGAGCATGGCAGTGGCCAAGAGGCCAGGGAGATGAGATGTGTGTTTGTGCGACTCTTAAAATAAACTTGTCCTAATTAAAAAAAAAAAAAAAAAACTCTTTCCTGAGCATTTCTGGTGCTGCTAAAATCTTTTATTCTCCCATAATTCCCATAACCTAGAGTATCTTCTGTAAATGTTCAATGAATATTGAACAAAGCAGAAAAATAGAGCATTCTCTGGAATGGGGTGACTATTGCTGGAATGACTGAAAAATTTGAGAGTAGAGGTGTGTTTAATCTTAACTCGTGAAAGAAGATATTTATTCTTCTCCTTCCACCTTGTTAACTTAGATTTCAGACATGATTGCATCATTTTTGCAGCATTCAAGTAAGAAAATAAAAAGAAAAATTTGAAAAAATAGAAAATTTTAAAACATACATAATAATAAAGTATTATATTCATTTTAATTTTTTATTAAAACCATTTTATCAGGGGCTTGTACACCATTTCTCACAATACATAAATAAACATACTTTGCCAAGCATCTTCACATGTCCACTGCTATCATTCTCCAAACATCTGCCTTTCCCTTTGAGCCCTTGATATCAACTTCCCATCTTTTCCCCTCTTCCCCTGCTCTCCCTTCCATACCAGCCCTCAATACTTTATAAATTATTATTGTTCTGTCATATCTTACACTGCCGACCTCTCCCTCAACCCACTCCTATGATGCCCATCCTTCAAATAGGAGCTTCTGTGTATATCCTTGAAATTGGTTCCATCTCTCCACCCCACCTTCTCTCTACCCTTCCATCAGCTCCAATCTAACCACTGGCCTGAAGGGGCCCATCCTTCTTGGTTTCCCCATATCTCCAGTTCCCCTCTTTACCAGTGTATCTTCTCCAGTCCATCTGGATTTGTAAGGTAGAGTTGGGACCAAGATGGTTAGGGAGGTGGGAAGGAAACTTCAGGAACTAGAGTAAGCTTGTATGCATCATCACTGCCTGGCTGCACCTTGACTGGTCTGTCTCCTCCCCACTAACTCCCTTGTAAAAGGGTGACCTATTACCCACCTATGGGCCTTAGGTCCCCACCGTGCTCTTACCCTCATTCGTAATGGTGTGATTCTTGTTCTTTGATGCTCGATACCTGCTCCCTTCGGCCCCTCTTGATCACACAGGCTGGTATGCTTTTTCCATGTGGGCTTTGCTATTTCTGCGTTGAATGGTGACTCATTTATCTTCAAGTCTTTGAGACTCCAGACACTTAATCATTTGGTAGCTGGGTACCATCCGTTTTTCTGTTTGCCTGTGTATCCTTTTGTCGTCAGTGATATCGGGAGTCAATTGGTCCACTGATTTTGACTTTTGTTCTTTGATGCCTGATACCTGATTGTTTCAGCACATCATGATCACATAGGCAAGTGAGCTTCTTTTATGGTGGGTTTTGTTGCTCCTGAGCTAGATAACTGCCTGTTTATGCTCAAGGCTTTAAGGAAAAAAAACAAAAACTAAAAGAGAGGTTCAATGTGACATGTATACAAGTTATTCCAGAATCTGCCATAGGATCGTTTTAAAACATACTGACTTCCATGAATATGGCTATTTTCTTTATTGAATTATAGTGCATATGGCATCATGCATATGACATAAAATATGTAAAGTGACTTTTTTATATGTTTAGCACATAATTTATAATGGTAATTATGATGGCAAAAACATTTAATTGAATACATTATTTAGGAAAGTAATGAAAATTCTCACTTCAAAAAAATACTTAAATTTCAAAATTTAAGTATTTTTATCTGGGAGAAAGTCAGCAAATTCACAGTATAAAAGTATCTATTATCTCCAATTACTGAATAAAATATTATATCTTTAAATTATTTTATTATGCTCCAATGGTTAAAAAGTTCCCCATGTCAGAATAAAAATTGTGATCATATTTCAGCACCCTCCGCTATGATAGTATAAGATATCACACTGATCAAAATCTTTGGTAAATCTTTTTCAAATATGCAAAAAATATATTCAAAAAGATCAACACAAATAAAAATATTTTATATACAAACAAACAAAAAAACAGAGTAAAAACAAAATATAATTTGACCCATATACTGGACCCAATATAATTGGAAGTTTTGGTGCAATCAGATGATGACATGGATGAATTAGGAGTCAACAAAAATAAATAGAAATTATAAGAAAATATAAAATTGGAAATCTAAGGTTTTTTTAATCACAAAAGATAAATTCCTTTCAGAGTATATTCAATTTTCTGAGGACATTCACAATTAATTTGAATTTGAGGTGATAGAAATTTTCCAAAGTGAAACAGTGAGAAAGCAATATATAAAAGTGAAAAAGAAACCGCACATTAAAATCATAAAATAATATGAAATATCCAAAGTTCTCTCATCATTAAAAGTGAGATGCATACAAAAAATCTACATAGGTCAAGTAGGAATTGCAAATATATTAACAAAATCTCTGTTTCCTCCATGCTATCTAAAAACATTTTGTTATTTGATATTGTACATATCATAAACCAAAACACAAGCTCAGTTTCAGTTTAGTCTAATATTATTATCTCTGGCTGGCATCCTTTAATTACTTTGCAGCTCAATTTCTTGTATCTGTACTGTGATTAAAATAATGATGTTCTTATAACTAAGATTTATATTTCAACTTCACTCTTGAAATAATTTGACATGTTACCTATTTTGTAGTATGATCATTCTGGTGCACTAGATATGATGGACAAGAGGGATATATCATTCCTGGTGGGCATATATAAATGATTTGCAAGCATAACACAGCTACTGATGAAAAGACAATGAATATTTCATATTATTCTATAATTGCTAATGTTCAATCAGTTTTGTTTTATACTTTTTCTGCATCCTATATAAACTCTACTTATGGCAAGTTCTATGTGGTCCTGTATGATTTTCCAATTAGATCTTATACGTTGTCACCTAACTATGTAATCTCCAAGGATAATGGACTTATGGATTTTTGTTAGGCATTTTGCTCCTTCCTGATAGCCCCATTCCCCCTAATCCTCTAACAACTTCTACTAGATACCATATAAAATTACTTCAGTTACTTCTATACATAGAAGAATTCCACTAATATGAGAATGAAAAAATTGCTACCAAAATATAGGGAACTTTATTAAACCAAAAATATAAAAATGTGAAACCATTACTCAACATATTCTCAATCTATGCAGATACACATCTGAACATGGTGTTTCCATCTCACTAAACCTTCCCTAAATAATTCTGTGCAGTTCACTTTATATCATGTCAAAATTTTCAAAGAACCCAAATTGTGTTCCTTGTAAAAATATTCACTGTTTGGGGAGAGAAAAGGAAGTCTGAAGTCTCACAGTCAGGGTGTGGTGACAGAGGAAAGATTTGCCAATGAAATTCTCACAAGATAGCCCTTATTATCCTTAACGAACAAGCAGGCCTATTGTCAGGATGGAAAAAAAAAAACGACTGGTATTACTTTCTGGCATTTTCCCCACCATTGTACCTTTTAATTTTCTTAAACTTCTTTTAAAAACAAAACAAAACAAAACATGTCTTATGATCCTCTCAGTCCTTCGAGAAGACTATCAAGGTTAATCTATTGAATACTAAAAGATCATCATCACAATCTTCTAAGCAGACCTCCCTGGCTTGCATTTACCTAGCAGGTTTACTCTGCAGCCATTGATGTGACAAGTTCTTGTTTTCTGGATTGTATTTACAAATTCAATATTCATCAGTAGTTAGGAGTCATTCCATAAAATCATCTGCATTAACTTTCCTCGTATGTCAGCTCTTTTTCACAAAACACTTTTGGAACCTATACAAATAATAACTTAGATGGTTGCTTAAGATTAAAATTCTAAACTATGTGAGCTGTCAACTTTAGTAGCTCTTACATCAAAGGTAATTGTGTGATCTTCTACCACTTTATATATTACAGTCACAGATGCTTCATGCCATTTTCACATTCTTACCTGTCTTCAAACCATGAATGAGTTTTTTAGGTTGTCCCAATCTTCCTTAAAATATTTGCTCTACCTACATCTGGATGTTTATGGGGTGTAGTGTTCCCTTAAACTTGTTGCAAACTTTGAATGATTCAGACAAAGGACACTAGACTTTTATTAAAACTTGATATTAACCCCATTTCAAAATTTTATATTTCCAAGGAAGAAAATTTATTTTATTTTTGTGAAGGTGGTCAAAGGAGAGTGTGTTAGCTTTGGTAGACTACAGAAACAAGTCCATAGACACTCATATGTGAATAAGAAAGAGCTTTATATGCAAGAGAAATTGAATATTGAGAACACATGCCAGTCTACTCCAGATCGAGTCCCTAAGTCCAACATTAGTCAATATGTCTGTTACCAATCCATAAAATCCTCTTCAATCTCATGAAACACATGCAATGATGCCAAATGCAGGAAAATCACAGGCCAGTGAGTAGGAAGTCTTGTGGCTCCAGTGGCGTTTTAAGCATCTCAGCACTGGCACGGGTCTCTGTGGCTTCTCTTGCTCCAGAGGTCTGCTTCAATCTGCCTCTCTCCATGTGTCTTTTCCACAGCGATGTCTTACAGAGAGTGAGCAGAGACACAGTATGGCTCCTGCATCCGAGGAGGAATAACACAGCTCCCAGAACTTGAGGAAAAAGCCAGGTCCACACAGAGGCCTCATTGGCAATGACTTCTTTGGCGCTACCCCTTCACTCTTAACCCTATGAAATTGATAAATGATTGTCTAACTACCACCGAAGCTAAGCAAAGTGTCTTACTGAGAGAACATATTTGCAGCCATTGACTAATTGCAGAAACCATTTTAAACTTGTTTTGCTTGGAAAGCACTGCACGTATAAACTGGAGTAGTAATAGTAATGGCAATACTTTTAAAGTTACCCTCAAGTATTCTCTCATCATACCAATTTTTACCCTTTATGATGTTTTTCTGCATGGGGCAATGAAATTAGTTAATATGGCTCTGACTCCCACCCATCATCTTTTCCTTCAGGGGTCTGGAAAGAAGGAAGGGAAAGATACTGACTAACAGGATTCACCTGTGGGAATTTGTGACCAGGATTCCCTGGGATGTGATCATGCTGTGTATAAAAGGAACCATCTGGAAGCAGGAGAAGGGGTCTCGTTTTCAGAAGAGTCGGAGATGCAGTGCATCTTTTAAATCCAAGATCCTTACACAGTGGGTCTCCTGGATCTCGAGGACAGCTGAAAACCAGGAGCCGGAACATGGGAAACCGTACTGGATGGGCCACCCCACGGAGCAAGTAGAATAGAGTGCTTTTGTGCAAAAGACTGGCTTGAGCAGTGGAATGCTTCTGGGCACTTGGAATTATTGACCCACAGAAATGGAGCTGAGTGCCTTAAGGCTGAGGCTTTAATAGAGCTGAAAAACTTTGTAACATGTCCTGATAAACAACTATTCTGAGAATTTCTCACTGGCACAGCAACCTGTCAAAATCCTTAATAAACCCTTTCATCAAGAATATTTCTGCAAGTTATGTGAAGCCTAAACAGATAAAATAGAGAACATTAATTAGGACAACACAGCTTCACTGTTTTAATTTTACCTGTACATGTGTAACTCAGCAATCACACACATATCTACGCAACACATTTGCAGGTTCATTTCTTCTATTAGAGTGTAATCTCAAGTGAGAGAAGGAGTCCACAGGCTTTACTATTTCATTCCCTCTTCCTTGGTTGAAGGAGAGTCCCTCCAGTGTGAGTTAATATTTTGTTTGACTCTCTGATCTTCATACAGGGATTCTATATTCCCTTGAGATAGAGGCAATGTCCTTTGAATGGTTTTCTTGGTGGTCCCTGCAGAGTGCAGAATTCAACTAACCACACATATGCCCTCATTTAGAGGTATATGGCCATTTTTTTTATCATCTACCCTACAGATTCTCCCTACTTACCATGAATCAACAAGCTGAACTTCTCAGTGGTAGACATGATCTTTCCCATAAATATACCACTGAAAACCTTCAAACAATTATTTCCTCTGGAAACCTCATGAAAAAAATTTCCTCTTTGAATACATTTTATTATCAACAAATACCATAGCTACTGAAGTTATAAGTTATGTTATATGGACTCATTCAGATTATTTCTCAGAAAGCAATTGTATTGTGGCCATTGAACTTTGAAAAATAAGCAGAAACCCATCATAATTTCATTAGGAGCCCAGTGCCACTGACTAGATGATAAAATGAATGGGATGGAAAATACTCCCTATTTCAAAGATTGACTTGTTTTATCTTTTGTTGAGCTTCTGACCTCATGTTTGTCTCTGGTATATTTCATTCCAGAATGTAATCCCAATGTTCTCAAGAGCAGAAATGAGCTAGTAGCAGTAGACTATGGATTAAAGACACTTTAATTTTTATCCTAGGTTCTCAGGCAACAACCTTGATAAAAAATATCCCTATCTTTTGACCTATTTCAAAAGAAGTGCATTATGAAACCACTTGGATTTCTCTAAAAAGTTCATCAGATTTAAAAAATAGTAATTAAAATATATGTACAGCAAAACTCTGCTAAGGTTCATATTATGCTGGCTAGGTAAGAGGCACTATGTTTTATCTTTAGCATACTTTTAGACCTATTGTGAGGTAAGATTTTTGTCAATATACATTCAACTTTTTGACATATTCCATTTGATGGCAATAGCATTATAATGGTAAAAGATAATCAAATACAAATATAATCATATATAAATAATCATATAAAATAATCATATAAAAATAAAAGATAATCAAAGACAAATAGTATGGCAGTATTATTTTAAAAGACTGTCTACCTTGATGGCCATTATTAATATTTACAGTTCTACTATTAAAAAATATAAGTAAAAAATATCATAAGTATAATCAAATGGCCTGATTTGTATTGTCTGATGATTAAATGTGGCACAAATATAGATGTTTTTAACTTGCCAAATAACATTGAAAAAATAGCCTCCACAGGCTGTGTACTTTCTCTTTGGAACATTAAGTATCAGTTATTGCCATAGGAAGAATTTTACACTAACTGGGCTCACCCTGATCCACACTGACAATCTCTACATTTATCATCCTCTCCTTCACTTGTTATGGGCTGTTTTATCCAGGTCATGCTATTTACACCAGCTGTGTTCTCTTGTTCAGTGCAACTAAGACATTTATTCTCTAACTCATACAGCTGATCTTTATAAGCCTCCCCATCCCAAGTAGAAACAAGCAATTTGTCATAATTTCTTTTCTCTTGTGTTTGTTGATAGTTTGAAAACATCAACCCATCATCATAAATCTCTCTCTTCAATCTCCTAGTGATGCTTTTAACTGAAAATACTTCCCCAGATGTGTCTTTTGCTTTTATAAGCTTTAATATAAAAGCAGCTTTAACTCTGCATATGCATTTTTTACACCTGAAAACAAGGTTGTTTGCCTACTTGGCAATTCAAGAGTGACTGCTTGAATCTATGTAAATACTTGAAATTTGAAATGATTAAAAAGCAGTCTTAGTAATTAACAGTACTTGAAATATCTTATGATCATTTTAAGTAGAAAGCTCTCAATAAAATGGACTGACACAGTTGCTGCCACCATTGGTTAAACCTAAGAACAAATTTTAGGATGGCAGAGGACCAGACAGTATTATTTCTGTTGTCAATAAGATCATTATATGGGTTGCAACTGAATTGATAAAACCTAAGAAAAACAGCATTAATCATCTTACATGACTTAAAAATATAAATAGACCAAGTATCTGAGGTGATTTTAAGAATTATCTGATGAAGTTATCATAATCAAAATAATTTCATTCACATGCATTATGGAAGAAGTAACAGGCATTTATTTATGTTACACATTACAGCTAAAAATGAAATTTTATTGTGTGCAAATTATTGTAACTAAATAATTAGTCACAATGTAGTGATTGCACACACATGTACAGACAAAGAAAGGCTCATCTCATCCAATATATTAATCTAAGGAAATATTAAAAGAATATGGTATATAATGAAAATATTTGGAACATATATTTTCATAATTAGAAAGGGCAAGGAAAGGTCACCCATGTATTTCAGGTCAGGAATTTCTAATGAATGATAATGTGCTTTGTGAAGTAAGGGGCTTACTTTTAGCTTGAATAAGCTCACACTTCCCCATCGTTTTAAAGAAATGACCTTGGAAGTAGCTGGTTTTCTTGGTCAATTATTTTCAGACCATATCTCAGGATTTGTGCTGTTGAATTAGGGATGGCAAATCTATAAGACATGCATAGCATAGGTTTATAGCATTCAGTGCAGGATACATGACTGAGCCTATCACACAGGACCAGCCAATAAAATTCAGGAAGTCTAAGTGAACTTCCTTTTCAGTGAAGGAAGGGTAGGATACAGTGTCACATTGGTAATCCTCCCAGCAGCAAATAGAAGTGGGAGCATGAAGAAACAATCTCTTCAGAGAATTAACTTTATGCTAACTCTCATCTAGGAAGCCAGTGTGTAGTATGAATGGCTGTATCCCTTTGTACAAGTGTTTCAGAGGAAACTAGGGAGGCAGCCACAGAATTTGAAAAGTAATATACTATGAAAAACATGTTTTGCTTTTTGTATTTCTTTCCCTTAAAATAAAAGAAGATATCATTGATGGTATTCAGGCAGAGAAATCTATAGTTTTATGTATCATTAAAAAAATAATAGATGGGGGCTGAGCCACGGTGGCATAGTGGTTGTGTGCGGGACTGTGACCCACTGGGATGGAGGTTCAATTTCAGCTCCACAGGAGCAAAGGCTGGGCCTCCTACTCCCACCATCAGAGGGCAGTGATGTCCAAAGAAAACAAAAAAAAATAGGTGTATGGGCTGAGCCCTTGTGGCATAGTATTTGTGCAAAAAACTGCGGCCTACTGGGTTGGAGGTTCAAATCCAGCAGCAAGGCTGGACCTCCTACTCCCACCACCAGAGGGCAGTGATGCCCCCAAAACAAACACAAACAAAACAACAATAACAACAACAAAAATAATATATGTAATGGAATTTTAGTGGAATTTAGAGTACACATAAAGGAAAGAAGATATTTAAATGATAAGTCCTTCACAGGAAGCTCTGGGGTAAACAATTGTCAAGGGAAGGGTTATAAACTATTAACTTAGAAATATTATTATAAAGATAATTTGATGTGGATGAGAAAAAATACGAATGATTCATGATCTTGATTGAGATCATGATTGGAGGATTAAAAGATGAAGGGAAGCAATATCAGCTACTTAAGGAAAATATTGGTGAAATCACTAAGAGTAATCATATATGCTAAAATTTCCTTAACTTTATTTGTATTAATATTTGATATTGATTTACTAATCAAGCAACATGTCAAAACTATAATCTATTTTAAAATAATATCACAAAAAATGGAATACTCTCCAAATGAACTAGATTTCCATCATATTCATTACTTCCTCAAATATCAAGAGTTTCAAAATATCAAGTCTTATGCACCTTCTGTGAAAACTGAGAATTTTATTTTCGGATAATCCATTTGTTTGATGTTTAAATTTAGAAGATGCAGGCATACAAATACCAGCAATGAGGAGGAACTGCTGAGCGTGTAGCCGAGACAACTTCAGAGAGAGAGGCTTAGAGACAAAGGCAGTGTGTGACTCAGGGAGCACGGCTTATACCCTTCACTCTCCTTTGTACTTGGTCAGTACAGTTATGGGATTAAAATAATTAAGCAAATGGTAGACTTCTCTAATGACCATTTTAAGCATAATAAATGATGTACTAAAATGTAGTTTATTATTTCATGCAATTAATAATTAAGAAAATAAAAGATACAGAAAACTAGAGGGCTAATTAAATATCATATTTAATATTAATGAGATGTTACCAAAATAATTAAAATATTTTTAAAGCTATTTCCACATTGCTTCTTGACTGGTGTCCTTCATTTCAATATATTTTGCTTTTATTTGAGCATCAGCGACTGTATGGTTTATTCTTAACCAATTTATCAATGTAGGATTAGTATCCTATTCCCTTAGGTGTAGGCCAATTACATAAACAGTATTCATTGTGTTTGAGATTTTAGAAACAGGGAACTTGTTTTCTCTGAACATATTATATTCTTCTTTGAAAAAATACCTTTTTTCATCTTCTAAACTTGCAGAATATGTTCTGAAAATATTTGTAGCTCTTTGAACACTTTCAGGAAGGGCATAATTCAAACTGTCTTGTGGGACTTTGGTGCCCAAAACAAAGCTGCAATGAATGACAGTGCATTATCCTCTACTTGAATTTTTTTTCTTTTTATGGTCCATATTTGTTTATGAAAGTTACAAACTCAAAGAAATAAAAATGTTTGTCATAAATGGTATGAAGAATATTATGAAATAAATATTGCAAGCATAGTTCCATCTAAAATTTTACAACTCTGGATAGCATAAATTACTAGGAGCAATTAGAATAAGCTATTGTTCAGATGAATGTTAAAGGAATATAAGTTTATGATTTTCACATTGGGTGGTTACCCAGTTGTCCACCTTAAAGAGAACCCTGATTATGAGTTCCATTTCAGCAGCCAATTCTCCAAACTCAGCAAAAAAATAAAAGAATAAGGTCCAGCTTCTGCTGAACTTAAGCAAATTAGCTGAATTCCACCTCTGGGTCCGTGGTCCCCTGGAGAAGCTGCTTCCAAGCTCCATCCTCAGCCCTCTGAGCTGGGTGTTCAAGAATCTGGAGACTGCTCACCTCTGGATCTGGCATGTCTCAACATTTGGGGATGCCTGAGAGGTGTCATACTTGACCTTAACAAGGCAGACTCCATATCTACTTCAGTTCAGTTTCAGATATCATGAAACTAATGGATCTCTTCCAAACATCTTCTCCAGTGTCTCTTTCTTTGCTTCATTCCATCCACAGAAATTTTGACCAAAGTGCATTAAGCCATATACTCACTGTCTTAATGACTTAAGTAGAAGAGAAGGAAACATTACTCTGTCCTGCACCATTCTCACATTTTTGTTCTGTCTGAGACAATTGATGAAGCCACAGTGTCCATCAATCTTGAGCAGAATTTTTTGTTTGTTTGCTTGTTTGTTTGTTTGTTGGCGGGCCATAAATGCCCTGGTGGGAGTGGGAAGCCCAGCTTTGATCCTGGAGACCTGCTGCTGGATTTGAACCACCAACTCTGTGGGCTGCAGTCCCATGCACAACCACTATGCCACTGGGGCTCAGCCCAAGCAGGATTTTTTTTTCAGCAACCTCAGCACTTTACCAAGCACAGTGTCTCTCTGCAAGTATTAGCCTCTCCTGACTAAAACTTTTAAGGCAAAACCTTAAACAGAGGCTTTTACATGTATCTGAGGCAATTAAAAATACCTTGTTCTGGGTCAGGCACATTTTAATCCTCAGAGTAACCTCCTTGCTTCTGAGTACTTGAAAGATATCTTGTACTGCAGATTTATCCAATGTCATGTGTCTTTTGATCTCTAGAGTGTTGGTTCCATGAGTATTAATTGTGGGTCCAAGCAAGTCAAAATCATTGACAACTTCAATTTTTTCTCGATTTAGCACTGTGTTACTGTCTGGTTCAGTTGTGAGGATTTTAGTTTTCTTTACAGTGTTTTAATTCATACCGAAGGCTGCAATTTGTGATTTTCATCAGCAAATGTTTAAAGTTCTAACCTGCAGCAAGCAAAGTTATGTCATCTGCATATAATAGGTTGTTAACAAGCTTTTCTTCTGTGCTGATTCCACATTCTTCTTCGCATAATCCAGTCTATCATCTGCTGATTTGTTCAGCACACAGATTGATAAGTATGGGTACAGGATGCAGTCCTGACACACACCTTTCCTGATTTCAAACATCAGAGGCTGCTCTTGTTCTGTGTGCACAACTATCTCTTGATACATGCACAGGTCCAAATGAGCACCATATCTTTTTCTGGAAATCTCATTCTTCTCAATGCACACACATACACATATGTTATTATCCACCTAGTTGAATGCTTGAGCATAACCAATAAAACATGAAATCTTCAAATAATGGGACTCCAGGCTTATTTTCTTCTTGATATTTTTCTGTTGCAGATATGCTAAGCAGTTTCTTACTCTACATCACTGCCTATTTCTTTATAAGATTTTTGACTTTGCTTTTTTGTTTGCTTTTATTTTCATTTGGGGGGCATGACTGCCCTCCGGTGGGAGTGGGAAGCCCAGCCTTGCTACTGGAGAACTGCTGGTGGATTTGAGCCTCTACACCCGTGGTCCGCAGTTCCGTACTCAACCACTGTGCCACCAGCACTCAGCCCTACTTTGTTTTCTTTAGTTGCACTTTGAAATTTTCTCTTCAGATCTTTGACTTCATCATTGCTTATATTTGTCATAAAAACAATTAGGAACTTTTGACCTGCCTATGGTTATTTTCTTTCTTTTCTTTTTCATAACCTTTTGATTTCTTCATGCAAGATCCTCGTGATGACATGAAAATCAGGTCTTCTTTCAGTAGTGTTCAATGCTTCCAAAAGCTTCTTGAGATGTTCTCAGATGTCAGGTAGAGTGGATTCAAGGTTGTATTTTGGGTTCCATGGACCTGTTTTAATGTTTTTTAGCTTGAACCTGAACTTACATATAAGCTATTAATGATATGTTGTACAGTCAGTCCTAGCCTGGATTTAGCTGATGATATTAAACTTATAGCAAATCAACTAATATATATGAAATTCTAGAGGGGATGTGAAAAGACCCAGGCCTTCTTATACTCTTGGGGGGCTGGAAAACGTGAAAAGCACTATGAAAAGCAATCGATTCTGTTTCCAAAAAATGGAAATAGCAAATGACGCAGCATTCTTTCTTCTTGGATATAGGCTACATGCACAAATAAGGAGCAGATAGATGCACCCCTTTATTTGTCACAGCACTACTCAGAAGAGCAAGAAAAACAAAACCACTTAAATGCCTAATACTGAACTGATAGAGAAATAGAGTTTCATATATCCATCACATGGAATATTGGGCCACCCTAAAGAATGAGGACAAATTTGTAAAGAATTCATTACATGGACAAATTTGACAGATGCATTGAGTGATATTACTCTATCTCATAAGGACAAATACTGTAAGTAATCATGACTATGCGATTTTTAAAAAAATTTTTCACACCAAAGAAAATGGGATGTAAGGCTGAGCCCTGGTGGTGCAGTGGTTGAGTGCAGGACTGCGGCCCACTGACTTGGCAGTTCAAATCCAGCATCTCTCCAGGAGCAAGGCTGGGCTTCCTACTCCCACCAGGGGAGAGATGCCCATAAAAGAAAGAAAGAAAGAAAGAAAGAAAGAAAGAAAGAAAGAAAGAAAGAAAGAAAGAAAGAAAGAAAGAAAGAAAGAAAAAACTTCATTTGCAGAATCTGCAAGTGGAATTCACTGTGAATTCCTTCTGATTATTGAGGGAGTGAGCAGTCTTGCTGCCAGAAAGAAAGTCTAGGTATGTGGATGGATACAAATATAATTCATTTAAATGTGAACATTATCATGTGTTTTCATGTTTTATCTATTTTACATTTGCTCTAGTTTTAGTATTTTGTGCTTTTTTAATTAAAAATCATTTTATTAGGGCCTCGGACACTGTTTTTCACAATATATAAATAAACATGCTGTGCCAAGCACCTTCACACGTGCAATGCTGTCATCATTCTCCAAACATTCGCCTTTTCCCTTGAGCACTTGCTATCAATTTTTTCATCCTTTCCCCTCTTCCCCTGCTCTCCCTTCCCCATCAACCCTCAATACTTTATAAATTATTATTGTTCTGTCATATCTTATACTGCCTGACATGTCTCTCAACCCACTCTTTTGATGCCCGTCCTCCAGATAGGAGGTTATGTGTAGATTCTTGCAGTTGGTTCCATCTCTCTACCCCACCTTCTCTCCATCCATCCAGTAGTTCCAATCTAACCACTGGCCCAAGAGGAATCATCCATCTTGGTTGCCCCATATCTCCAGCTCCCCTCTTTACCAGTGTACCTTCTCCAGTCCATCTGGATTTGTAAAGTAGAGTTGGGACCATGATGGTTCGGGGGTGAGGGGGGTGGCGGTGGTGGCAAGGAAGGCTTCAGGAACTAGAGGAAGCTTGTATGCATCATCACTGCCTGGCTGCACCTTGACTAGTCTGTCTCCTCCTCATGACTCCCCTGTAAAGGGGTGACCAATTACCCACCAGTGAGCCTTAGGTCCCCACCCTGCTATCCCCCTCATTCGTAGTGATGTGATTCTTGTTCTTTCATGCTTGATACCTGCTCCCTTCGACTCCTCTTGATCACACATGCTCGTGTGCTTGTTCCCTGTAGGCTTTGCTGTTTTTGCACTGAATGGCGACTCGATTATCTTCAAGTCTTTGAGACTCCAGACATTCAATCATTTGGTAGCTGAGTCATTGTTTCTTCTGCTCTACTTGCCTCTGTATCCATTTGTCGTCAGAGATCATATCGGGAGTCAGTTGGTCCATTGATTTTTATTTTTGTTCTTTGATGTCTGATACCTGATTGTTTCAGCACTTCATGCTTCCCTAGGCAAGTGAGCTTATTTTTTATTGTGGGTTTTGTTGCTACTGAGCTAGATGGCTGCTTGTTTATGCTCAAGCCTGTAAGACCTCAGATGCTATATCTTTTGATAGTTAGGCACCATCTGCTTCTTCACCACTCTTGCTCATGCTCCCACATGTCTTCAGTGGGCAACTTGGGGATGTGTACACAGAGTTATATGTCCCCCCCCACCCCCGCTTGATGTCTTTTGTCTAGACCTTTCACCACCCTATGGTCATGCTGGCTATTGTGCTTCTTTTGCGTGGGTGTGGTCTCTTCTCAAGTAAATGGTCTATTGTTTATCTTCAGGCTTTTAACACCCCAGACAATATATCCTTTAATGGCTGGGCACCATCAGCTTTCTTCGCCATATTTCCTTATGCACCCATTTTGCTTCAGTGATCGTGTTGGGCCAGTGAGCCTCGAGGAATACCAGATTCATAGAACAAAGTGTTGTTGCATTGAGGGAGCATTAGGGTGAGGGCCCAAGGTCCACTTGCTACCTTAGTATTTGGCTTATAGATATGTTCTTAAATTTATTCCTTCCTTATAATAGATAATTCTATCTATGTATGGACATACCTATGTTTAGACCTGTGCAAGTGCCCTTTGTCTTCTAGCTCTTTCCTCTATTTCCTTCCATCTCTCTTGTGCTTTCTTTTGGATTGTGGATTTTGTGTGTGTGTCTCTGTGATGTTCTTTCTTTTGTTGTTGAGTTGTTGTTGTTGTTTTGGGTGATTTCTTTTGATGAAACCCAAGACAGGTAAATATATAAAGAAATATAGTGAGCTAGTTCTCAAAACAATAATTTCTTAGGGTTGTGACAGGAGATATGAGAAGGAAATAGAGATCTAATAATAATGTGTACAAGAATGAAGAAAATGTTCTAAAATGTATTATAGTGATTACTGCACAACTTTTAAAAGTAGATTTAAGCCACTGAATTGTACAGTATGTAAATTGTATGTCATGAGACCTGTTAAATTAATGAAATATACTTTAAAATTTAAATGCATGTTGTAAAAAGCTATGTTTAGAAATAGAATTCCTTCTGGTGGGAGAGGTGGCCATCTGAACACAGTGATGGGGGTGAGGGAATAGTGGAATAACGAGCAATCTTTTCTAGTCTCTTTCCATTTGCTTTGATCTCCCTCTGGCTGGAAAAGGTGACTTGTACTAAATGACCATGTTTCCTTACCCACTTCTCTAACCCATTTGGAAAATTGATGTGGAATTTGCCCAACTGTGATGCTTTTGCTACTCCCGTGTGGATTCCTGGCAGAGGCATATTATATGTGCACTCTCAGGTCTGTATTTCTGTCCTTAAAAAAAAAAAAGCAAAACTTAATCTATGTGCATATGTTTGTATAGGAGTATGTGCTCAAAAAGATTAGCCAAAACATCTCTAGTATTAAAGAGTGACCTTACTTTTGTACATGCAAGACTATTCCTAATGAATATCTTACAGCCAGAAAATTCTACATGTCAATCTTATTTTCACTCTAAATTTTTAATTTGAAACTGCCTTGGTATATAAATGAACATAATGTGCCATGGTCACTGTTCTCACAATTTAAAAATTGATGTATGATCATTTTTCTGTACTGATATATAAATTAAAATTATAATGAAAATAGTAATAATAACTTGTATAAATTGTCTATTTTATAAAAATAAAAGCTTGGTAAATCTAAAGACTAATGAAATTTATGTATCCAACTTAACTTTTCCAAATGAAGAAATAGGTTTTTAATTCCATATGATCTCTTTGGATCAATGCAGCAAGAATAAGAACAGATCTAGAAAGCAGAGCAAATATTTTTTTTAATTATAAGATGTTAATCATTAAGAACAGTGACATAATTTATATTCTTAATAGAATAAATAATTGCTAAGATCTGAGAAGACAAATTTAAATTTAGGACCTTAAAATCTATATATGAAATTGTTTTTCCTGAGTTATATACTTATATTGCACTTCATCAAGTGCAGATTGCAGTTTATCATGGAACTGTAGCTCCTCCTAGTTGTTCAGACATTATATTTTAAAGGCTCAAAAAATGGAAGCTGAGAGCCAAGACTAACCAATTAAAATGTTAGAGAAAATATTTTAGATCGTGAGTAAAAAATAAGTGTCTCAATATATCATGTCTATACATAGTAAATCTTAGAAAGAGCCAACTGGTGCTATAAGTTCTGGTAGCATTATTCAAATAAAATAAAATTATATAAGTGTCTGATAATTATATCAGAGGGAAGATTGATATATCATGTGTATACATCTTGATATATGTGTACAAAATAACATGCACACATAAATAGCAAAGACATACATATACCTGAGGAATTATTCCAATAGCATTATTAGATATTATGATGGCACATTCCAATAAAATAGTTACATAAGCTGTCTTTGATAATAATATCAGAGGTAAGACTGATATATCGTGTGTACATACGTCTTGATGTATGTGTACAAAATAACATGCACACATAAATCACAAAGACATACTTTTATACCTGACAGGTATGACCAGATTAATGCAAAATACGCTAGCATGAACTTTTCATGCATGCTTTGCACATACATCATAACATCTCTAGAAATGAATTTTTGACTCGTTCACCCTGATTCAATAGTAGATAATGTTACATTGGTATATAATTATATAGTAAACATATAAACCATGCACATGAAGCACATATTGCTTTTGGTAGTACTAGGAAATCTCAAAATAAATATTTGTGCACTTTGGCGCACTTCAAAGCTAGTGAAAATCATATGTATTTTAAAAGAAATACACTCACCACTTAGAAAATCATTGCATAATATCTCTCGGGGTGAGACATATTTATCTTTATGAACTCAAGTTCATTTCCAAATGAAGATCATGTCCAACAACACAAATTTCAGTAGTGTTTGTAAGCCTTCAGGTATCATGTGTACTTTTTCAGGCCCAGTTAACCAATATCCTAAAGCACTTTCTGAAACCTGACCTTGAGAATCTTCTGGTCTTAGATATACAGAAATGGCAAATTGTTGTAAATGTCTGTGCCACAATATGTTTGGGAGAAATCTATCCTTTGTTCACTAAGCTGTCTCTTTATTTCCATCAGATATTTGTTTTAGAGAGAAATTGCATAGAGAATGGGAGTATTATCTAGTCTAGATTTGAATAGAAAAATCTCAGAAAAAATAAAATTAGCATGGATTTATATGTTCTCATCTTTTAAATTTTGATAGAAGCTAGATACAGAGCACATAATCTCAAAATTTAGGACCTGAAAGTCATTATCCTTATAAATACCTCACATACTGATCAACTGTCCTCAGCATTATAGTCAGAAAGACTCCTGGGTTGTCATTGTTACAAAGTAAAGCCCATTAAAAGAGCAAGCCCATTAAAAGAGAACTAGCTATGTCAGAAAGAAGTAGTGAATATGGGTTTTATAGTGAAGAACTATTAGATTATTCCTAGTACATTTACTGATATAGGTATATAAGTAATTAAATATTTTTCCTTTGCTAAGAATATTACTGACCATTTGTTTCCTTAACTATTAAAAATACAGAATAAGATAAATCACAGAATAAAATAAATCTACACATAATGTTAAGGATAGTCCTGCATTTCATTTGCAAATCTAAGTTACAATTAAAATTGTATCAAATTTGATAGATTAAATTTACCTTACATAAGCTTTAAGGTGATTTTATGTGTGACAGAATTAATATGCACTTGAATAACAAATCATAGACCATACATTTATTCATTTATCCAGTATGGACTTTGTGTTTAGAGGGGAGAAAAAAGGAATTGTCCTTCAAAGGAAGTGAGTCTGAACAAACAAACATCAATGATGGCAAAGTCAGTTCCAACGTGTGGTGGCGGCTTTGGCTGCAGAATGCAGCCCTTGAATACAGGTGTCCAGGCTGTGACCTCAGAAAAGCAGGGCTGCAGACCTTTCCTTCTCGCTGTACTGTGCGGGGTCTCCACCTTTCATGCTCAGTTAGAAGTTGAGTATATGTTATTTGGGCATCCTAAGCACTGTTGACTTTAAGAAGGTAATAAATGAGTGAAAGACCTGCAAAGCAAAGCCGACGGAAGGAGAAATCATGATTGTGACAGATAGATAAGAAAGAATGAGAGACTAAAATACAAAGATAATTAAACAAATAGTCATGAATTTTACTAAGCCCATATATCAAAATTTTAAGTTAATATTTATTAATATTTCCTTTACCTAAGCGTATGTGCGATGAAGTCTCCCTATCCTTGCCTCTAAAGGGAAGCACCCTGATAGCACTTCTCCCCCAAAGCTTGACCCCACCGCTATAACAATGGGCTCACGCACAGGAGCCATTGTCAGGAAGGTGCGTGTGCGAGCATGTTTCATTGGGCCATGCATCGGGTCTCTATGGGTCGGAACCTTCCCGATAGTATCAACAACACCCTGCGGCATCACGCTGCGCTTTCATTTGTTCGGAGACAAAATGGCTGTTTTGCCAAATTTGAGAAGCTCTAACAGTCTTCTTGTTAATTGTCCTTTGTGTTTCAAAAACAGAAAAAGTTAGGACGTAGCTACATCAGGGTTATAGGTTGGGTTGGATTAGATGTCTTGGAACAGAATTTGCAGAACGCCTCCTTTGCTACCCTCAGAGAATGAGAAGTGCATCATCACCCGGAAAATTATCCCACAAAGAACTCTCCTTCCTATTTTCTCCCCAAGGCAGTTTTCAGTGTTCTCAAAACTTTCCCCTAATAAGCCTCTGTGATTGTCCTGTAGTCTTGAGAAAGCTATGGAGATTGCACTGGAGGAATGCCTGAAAGTAGTCACCAGAATCTTCTGAGCCGACCTCTCTGTTTTGAGTTAAACTAGCTCAGCAAATGCCTTCTTTTGATTGAACCATTTTTTTTAAGCAGCCTTAGTGAATATAAGAGAGGGGTCATGGAGAAGACTTGTCTATCACCGGCCACTGATTGCAGACATGTGCTTAAACCGGTGTTGTTGGAATTAAGACTGTACTGTGAGAGCTTGAAACACAGTAGCAATGCTTTTTGACTGCCTTTCTGATTGACCTGGTGTATGTGTTTTTTGGTAGGTGGGTATGTGTGTCCATCAAAAACAGAGGCTGGTATAATAAATCCTTACAAATAATAAATATAGTTAAATTATCCTTTTAGAGAATAAATGTACCATAACAAATTTAAAGCAAAATCATAAATTATGACGTTTCAAAAACATAAATAAAACTGAATGGCACAGGACTCATAAAAAAAGTCTAAGTAGTAATACATCAATACATTTGAACTAAAGGAAGCATAAGTAGCAATACTGCCATCATAAATTAATATGCTTAAGCAAATTAGCTACATATAAAATTGGATTAACATTTTCATTTTAAAAATGCAAACAAAAAACGTAAGCAAAATACATTTTTGTCCTTAAAATGTGATACATGTGCAGGTTATATATATTATAGAAAAGCTAAAAAAGTTAACATCACAAAATACCCATAATACAAGTAATGTAGACACATTTTGATTTAGCATATAAAATTATATTTTATAAATAGGATCATTCAAGATATTGAATTCAGCCATCTGAATTTTAACTTAGCAATACTATGTTCTGAAAATCTCATCTAATTAAACTTCCACAGTATGACATGCTATATTAAATGGACAAATTAAAATAGAAAGTAAAATTTACAATGATGTACAAGATTTTGAGATATATTTCATTAATACTAAACATTTAAAATAAATTAATATAGTTTTATAATATAAAGAAATAAGATTGGGCCGAGCCCCTGTGGCATAAGTGGTTGAGTGCAGGACTGTGGCCTGCAAGCTTGGCAGTTCAAATCCAGTGGTGGCTCTCAGGAGCAGCGCTGGGTAGCTCCCACAACCACAAGAAGGCAGTGGTGCTCCCCCAAAAAAAGAATGAAGATAAATTTGATGATGAACTTCAATGAATAGATATCATTTATCTTCACTTAATTTGATTGCCAATATCACTTCAATTCAGTTCTTATTTATGTATATTTAAAATGAAAAAAGTACCACCTTGCTTCATCTATTTTTTCAAGCTCGTGTCATTTAAAATACTTGACATATGGTTTTCTATGTTTGTTACTCATTATAAATTACAATTTAAATACCATTAATTATTGGTTTGTTTAGTATGGGAACTCATATCTCAAACACTCTGATAGAGCTGTGTTTGAATCCTTGTCCTACTTTTAAAATCCTTGTAATATTCAAATTGTTACAAGTGGTTTACTTTATTATCTATAAAATGAGGATATAAATAGTATGTAAGTCTTAAGCTAGGTAATTATTATAGTTTTTAGTGTCAATATGGTTCAAAGACTAGTAATAATAAAGTTATTTCTTTGACCGTTCCAGTAATCACAGGACTCGAAAATTTGCCCTGATTCAAAGTTAAATTTTAACTCAATTGTCCTGATTAATGAATATATTATTGATCACATGTTGAGGAAATATCTTTACAAAGTACACACATACAAAACACATTTCCTAATAAAGTCGCCCCATCCCAACTCCCGCAGACAACTATTTGGAGAGTTCTATTCCAGGCCAGTCGCCCACCTTTCAATATTGCTGAATGGCAGGCTTTGCTCCAAAATACTAGCCATGGAAATTCTTTTCCACTGATGTGATAGATCCACTTTATACTGCTAGGGAAAACTGATCTGAATCTTAGAAGAAAGGTGTTGATTAGTTGACATCATTCCAGTAAATTGAAATCAGAAAAGATGGGAGGATTTATTCCATGATTTTTTAATGTTATAAATAAGGTCCAGCTCTTTCCCTTTTGTGCTATGCTTCTGGAGAACCACTTGATTAACAATTGCAGGCACCCACTGTAGCTTCTGCTCTTTTACAATCCCTTGATTCCCACACTGCACTCATCAGGCACTCATTGAGCTTCTTCATGGTTCTTTTATGTCAGAAAAGTCGGGAACAGCAAACATGTAAACTTGCTTCATTTATTTTTTGCAGATAATGAACCCAAACTGGCAGGTTGTTCAAAGGATAAATCACTTTTAATTCCTCTGAGGTTTATTTGTAAATCAAGAGCTGCAATAGATTTAAGTGCCATAATTATCACTTAACTTTCATTTAAGCTGCATTTTAAAATTAGAGTTTATAAGATCATTAGTCTTCAAAATTCTTCAAAAGCAATTATCTAATTTACGAAATTATGAATGTATGACTTGGAGGCATTGTCTATTGAATTTTGTAAAAATAAAATTTTGTACATTTGAATTAGAATGTTGTGTAACCTTCCCACCCTTGAAAAAGTGGGTGCTTTAAATATGCCATTCTTCATGATAGAAAAGAGCAGAAAGTATGTTTTCTAATTGGGTATATTAAAAATTTCATAAAGAGGATATTAATATCTATTAATTTGAAAAGGTTCAATTTTTAATATACATTTTTTATTAAAAATCATATCAAAAATGGTAAATATACGATGACATTTAAGAGTTTGTGTTTCAGGCCCTCAATTAGGAGGGCTTATTTTACAGACTTGTATCTTGTATTTAATCATAACTCTTCACATCTTTATATTAAAATAGGTTCCTCAAATTGTATAAGAATTTTTTTTCAGTTCTAAATGTCTTGGTTCATCACTTGGTCAAGTGACAGATAGATATGGCTTATTTTTCTAAAGGGTTTTTTTTTTTCACTCAATTGACTCACTCACCCTACATTACTCATCATGTCAGAATATGCCCATGTATATCCTTGAGGGTAGTTAGAAAATTTTTAATTTTATCAGTATCCTGAATCTAAGCACATTCTAATGAATAATGAGTACTTTAGGGGGTTCATTAATTTTCCAAGAACTTGATGAAAATATCAGATATGAGAGCAACATATCTTTGTGAAATTTTATATGTTCTGTTTAGAGCAATAAGATTTTATGAAAAAATATCCCATTTGTTATTTTCCTAATGCTAGGTATTTTAATCTTTTTTTAATTGTTTTAAATTTTTCAAATGTTTAAGATGAAGTGCCCTTATGCAGAAGTATACATTGAACTAATAATGTCAATTGTAAACTGACATTAAAGAAAGCTTATTAGAAAGAAAGTCCCTTTCTATTCCTCCATCCCTCTATCCTACTGGTATTACCACTCCTATTACTAGTGTTGATGGATCATCTATACTAAATTTCCCATGTTTCCAACTTCACTGTACATCTCCTGGTCTAGCTGGATTTATGTGGTAGAATTGGGGTCATGATAGTGGGTGAGAGGCAGCATTTGAGAACTAGAGGAAGGTTGCATATTTCATTGCTACTACTCTGTATCTTAACTGGCTCATCTCCTCCCTGTAACCCCTCTGCAAGAGGATGTCACCTCACCTATTAATGGAAGAAGGGGAGAACCAACTTCAGGGATCTACACATAGCCTCCTCGCTGGGATACAGACAATAGGGAAGCGAGTGTTGGGACACATTGGACAGTGTACAGTATGAAAATAATTTGTAAATTACTAAGGGTTCAAGGAAGAGGGCGGGGAGGAAGGGGAATATAGGGATCTGATACTGGGATGGAGGGAAGATATTTTGAGAGGATGATGGCAGTAAGTGTGGAAATGTGGCCTGCATACAATTGATGTTTGTATGGATTTTGATGGGAGTTGTATGAGCCCCCAACAAAATGATTCATTTAATTTTTTAAAAAGGGATATATGTATGTATGTATGTATGTATTGTATTGTATTAGGGCTGTATGAGCCTCCACCCAAATGATTTTTTTACAAAAGAGTGGGAACTAAAGGTAGGAAGGGGGAGGGACCACTAGAACTGAGTGTGATTGCACAATCCATTTTGAAGGAAATTTAACCATGGGGGAGGTTGCTTTAAAATTGATATTGTAATGATTTTACAATACTCCTTGATATGATTAAATGATTGAACTATTGAATTGTATAATATGTAAATTATGTGCCAATAAAACTGTTTTTAAAAAAGTCACAGACTATTGAAAGGACACATTCAAGCTTTCTTTCTGAAATGATAGTAATAGACAAAACTTCATTAGAGTGTTGAAAAGCAAGATTGTTACATTGAATTGTGATTCTTATCAAATAAAGAGTTACAATCACTTGATATTAAAAGTTTAAACTCCATATGACCTCATGAATATGAAAAAATACTTTATTTGTAGCTAGAGGAACTAAGTACAAACTATGGAGGAAAACAATGTAATAGCCCATTTGAAAGAAGTACACACTGGAGGCATTGGGTCACATGCCACTTCTTTATTGCTAGAACCAAGAGAAGTCTTGAGAAGTCCAATGAGAGACAGGGAGGGTAGCTCCAACTCACTTGTTATGTGCATACACAGTTTGCTATTTTTATCCTTTTACAGTCATACCCTCCTGGTCATCAGAAGCAAGGACCATCCTCATTTGTGAAATTTCCAACTGTACAAAATCTAATCTGTCTGAGGTTGGAATGAAACCTTCAGGGATTTCAGGAGAATGGTATACAATGAAAGCACAAAAGAGCAAACTTGAATCAATTGATTCAGTTGGTGATTAATCAATTAGTCATTCATTGTCAAATTAGTGATCAACGTAAATTGCTCATAACTCACTGTCTAAAGGAATAATCTGAAAAAAAGACAGAATGAAGCTGAAGAAAAAGCAAGAATTACATGAGATAGCATTGAGAGAAATCACTTACATATCTTCAGAATTCCCAAACAGGAAGAGACAAAAAATAATATAGAGAAAATTGTTGATAAGTTATTAGAAAATAAATGTCTCAAACCTTGTGTCTCGCTGGGATTAAAAGAGAAATAAATCCAGGGGTGTATATATGTGTATAAGAAAGAGATTTATATACGAGAACAATTGAATATTGAGAAAACATCCCAGTCCTATCTGAATCAAGTCCATAAGTCTCATATTAGCCCTTATCTCTGATAGCAATCAATACATTTCTCTTCAGATTCTCACAAAACATGCAATATTACTGAATGAAGGAAGATCACAGGCTAGTGGGTGGAAAATCTTCTAGATCCAGTGGAAGTTTAAGCATCTCAGCACTTGAGTGGGTCTCCACATAGCTCCTCCAGCTCCAGGGTTCTAGTGTAGCTCCATGTGTCTTGCCGTCAGGAATAAGGAGAGAGTGTCTGTGTGCCCTGCCTCCAGCAAGCTATTTGCCTCCTTACTGCATCCAATATTAGGTCATCAAGCTATGACCTGATTATCAGGCTAAACTCCACCCCATCCCTCTTAAGTCTCAAGTTGACAACAGATTGCGGAACTACCACAAATATCATGAAAGATGTGTATTCATGTATCTGAATGAACCCCACACAGGATAGGCCCAAAATTCTAATCAAATTTTCAAAACCAAAGGAAAGGGAAAATTCAGAGAAATGCTCACAAACAATAAAGAGTTACCAATAAAGAAAACTGATAAGACGAATCTCTGATTTTTCACCATGAAAAGTCATGAGATCTGTTAGACAATAGTGTGATATATTTTAAATCCTTAAAGGAAAAAAATAATTCCAGAAAAAAATCATTTCCAAATCAAAATTAGACCTCATATAATGGTGAAATAAGAACATGTCTAGAGAAACAAAACAAAGACATTTGAACAATAACATCAACCTTACAGGAACTACTAAAAAATATTCTTCATGGAGAAAATGGACTCCTGCCAACAAGTTCAGGTAATATACAGAAATCAATACAGATCTAGAAGCATTGAAAGTAGGCAAAGCTAAAAATAAGGAACCAGAATTAAGTTATAGCAAATACTTCTACAAAGTAAAAGGAGGGGAAAGTATACTTCAGATCTTCTGAGTTGACTGAAAATCAGATATATTTTCGGAACATGGAAAAAGAAGACTTATATACTATAAGTTTGAACTTGACGAACTGCAGGGGATTGAAGGCAGAGCTAGAATCAACAGCTGTGGAGAAGAAGAGTGCTACATACCTAAAGCACGACTGGAATGCATGAACACTCAGACTAAATGAGCATAGGAAGGACAGTGCGAGGGACTCATTAGATGCCTTTCAGGCCACTCTACATCTAGGTTGGGTTCCAGAATATTTGACACAGGGTATTTGTACTTGGATGCAAATATATACGTGAATGTGGTAAAGCATTGTGTGGGAAATGTTATGAAAATTTATTAAACATGGCAATACCTTGAAGGAATGAGGCAATGGGATTAGGAACTCAAAAAGAGGTACCACAGGTCACCAAGGTCAATTGACATGATATTTTTCACAAAGTGAATCGTTTGTGCCATAGACAGCACAAGGGTACATCAACATAAGGGTTCCTGTGCGTGAGTCCCTCTTAACAGCCACTGTGTCACTCCATCTCACTGAAGGCCTTCCTCATTAGCCGTGCCCCTCCACTTTACCCAGCATGATCTCTTCCTTCAGGGATTTGTCCCTCATGATATTTGCAAAATATGTAAGATGAATTCTCATTCTCTTTGCCTCTAATAAACATTTCATCGAAGATATATTTGTTTCTCCTTTGAGCATGTCATGGTATGTTCACTAATCTTCAGCACCACAGTGCAAATGCATCAATTTTTCATGTCTCCCTTATCCAGTGTTCAACTTTCATATGTCTGTGAGATAATTAAAAATAATATCACTTGGATCAAGTGAACCTTAGTCCTTAAAGTACCACACTTGCTTTACTAATATCACTTGGGTGAAGTGAAACTTAGTCCTTAAAATAGCACACTTGCTTTACTTTCTTTTTTATTCTAATCAATCATTTTATTGGGGGCTCTTATAACAATCTATATATTAATTGTATCAAGGAGTTGATTTTTCAATACAAGACAAGTCTTGTCCAGCACCGCTGTTTAAAGCAGTGATCCTGAATATGCTTTCAATGCTGCTTGGCTTTTTATGTGTATCCCAGATAATTTTTATACACCAAGGAAGGGCTTTGATAAACATGCGATTGTGTTTTAGTCAATCACACTCCCTAAGGAAAACAAAAGATGGGGTCTTAAGTCACAACCTTTTGCAAAGTACTGTCTAAAGATGCCCTGAGGAAAAAGGTATGGCTTGGACTTCACCCTCTACTAAAGTCAAGTGTTAATCCCATTCTAATTCTATTAGTACAGTAGAGAACAATTACCAAAATTGAATTATAGAGTCGTGGCTAGAAAAGCTATATCAATTGAATACGTATGAGAAGATATCCTCTTTCTGTGAGTAGAAACCAAGGGTCTCAATATATCTTGAATGGCCATCTAAGTTTGAACAATTAGTCTGCCTCTGTCCAAAGAAAGGAAGGCTGTTGAAAATCAAAGATTAATGAAAATGATTAGACTAAGAACAATAGCTCACATAAGAATCTGCCTTCATGACCTTGATACTAGAATAAAAAAATATTTTAGAAGGTTATAGAATTAAAGAGAAATGTCGACCTGAACTAAAAATCATTTAAAAAATGCATTGCTTACGAGTTAGATAGAGATAGGTAGAAAACCCACACATGGCTAGTACTTACCCTGCAGAGCTGAAACTAAATTACGTCTATGACTCAACTTTCACCTTGAGTGACCTTGTTTGTAGTTGAAATACCTGTGCTTGTAGCCTTTAGCCAAGAGGATGACAACTAAGTGACATTTACAACCTGCTCAGAGGTAGCTCAGAGGAAGGCTGGGAGATGTGCTTTCCAAAGGGAACAATCTTGAAGATCCTATGGAAACATTCTAGCTTGCATATGTTGGGTCCCCATTACTCTATGGCAATATGCAACAACTTTGTATATTCTAGTTTCAGAATCTGAGGAGATCAATTGGCATAGTAGCGATGAATTGCAAGGTTAGCAGTTGGAAACCACCAGCTTCCCTATGGGAGAAAGTGTATTTCTACTCCTGCAAAGAGTTCTAGTCTCAGAAACTGACATGGTAGTTCTAGCCCATCCTGTTGACTTCTACAAATCAGAACTCACTGATGGAAGTGAGTATATTTAGAATGTAGTCTCATAATAGTCCTATGAAGTAACTAGACAGAAATGGTTGTGTTGTATGTGATTGAAAAAGGTTTGTTTACTTGAATTATGTCAGAATTATGTATGATTCATAGGAGAAGACAAGTTTTTCTACTATGAGAAAGATTTATATCCTTGAAACCCTGAGGGGCATTTCTATTCTACCCAGAGTTCACTAGAAGTCAGAATCAACAGATGCTAGTGAGTTCTACTTTATTTTGAAGTTAAGTAGACAGTTCTTCAAATAATAAAGTCTTTACTGAAATTAAACATTTGGAATAAAATTTACTGAATTTATGTTAAATGAATCTCTATAATTATTAGCATTAATGAATCAGTAAGTTATGATAAATATACATATATAGTTTTATGTAAAGTTATTCAGTTATGAGACTACATTTTTGCTCATTTTAATCAGCACATAGAGTTCTACTATAGTAAGGGACTGTTATTCTGAGTAAACTAGGGAAACAAATTCATAGATCCACTCATTTATGTACAAGAAAGAGCTTTATAGACAAGAACTACAGAATATTGACAAAACATCCCAACCCAATATTGATCAAGTCCATAAGTCTGAAACTAACCCATATGTCTTATATCAATCAATAAATTCCTCTTCAGACTCATGAAACACATGCAACAACATTGAATGCAGGAAGATCACAGGGCAGTGGGAGGATCAGCTTGTGGATCCAGTGATGATGGAAGCAAGCATCTCAGTGCTGGCATAGGTCTCCTTGTGGCCCTTCCAAGTCCAGGGCTCTTGCTGCCATCCACATAGGTCCATATGTCTTGTCAATAGAGAGTCTCTCAGGGAGTGAGTGTGTGCCCCACCTTCAAGGAGGAATTTTTCTCTTCAGTGCTTCCAAATTAGGTCATCAAGCTGCAATCTGATCAACAGGCTAACCTCCATCCCATCACTCTCAAGGCTAAAATTGACATCAGATAATGTAACTAACACAGTGTGGCAGTCATGTGCTTATGTTAATTTTATAATCGAAATGTAGGGGTGGAGTCTGGCCTGTTAATCAGGAGAAAGCCATTGAGCAGCCGATGAGGCCTCTATGTGGGCATGGCTTTCACCTGAGACACCAGGGAAATCTCGCGATATTTCCCTCATGAAGATAAGAAGCCATCTTCCCCAGTTGTTGGGAGTCAGTTTCAGAGATGCTTAATCACGGAAGAGACAAGATGCAACCTCGGAGAAGTTGGAGGAGCCAGCGGAGAGACCACATGGCTTTGCCCTGATGAAGACAGACCTCTGAAGCAGGAGTGGCATGCTGTTGATGGACCTGAGCCCTGGAAGCGAGGAGCCATGGGGAGACCCCTGCCAGCGTCAGAATTTTGCACCCACTGGCCTGTGACTTCTAGAGCTGGAAGCAGACTTTATAGACTGATTGCAGGCATATGGGTTAATATTGAACTGAACTTATGACTTTGCACTGGACTGGATTGGGATGCCTTCTTAGTGTCACATTTCTTTTGAATATAAACCCTTTCCTTATACCTATATGTGTGTCTCTAAAATTTGTTCCTCTAGTCTATCTGGACTAACATACACGGGGACAGTTGTACACAATTAAACAAGACTTTTTTGGTTTTGTTTTGTTTTTGTTTGTTTGTTTTGGGGGCATCACTGCCCTCTGGTGGTCATGGGAGCTACCCAGCCTTGCTCCTGCTGGATTTAAACTGCCAAGCCAGTAGGCCATAGACCAGCATTCAACCACTATGCCACCAGGACTCAGGCTAACCAAGACTTTTTGACTCATTCGTAAACATTATGAATATTAATATTTTTTATTCTCTCATGTCTTCAATTTTTAAGTTGTTCATATATTCCTTTGGACTAAACTCTTCAATGTATATTTTGACAACCAAAGACTTTGACATAATTGGTGAATTACATTCTTCAATTTATATGCCTTGATTGACATATGTGCTGTGAACTTTTGAAACCAATAAGGATGAACATTTATAAGTATATTGATTTTTTATTGCCTAATCAATCTTGTAAAGAGTATTTTGAACATATATTTTAAATTCTGACTAATACCACAATAATTGTTTTATGACTTTTCCAATGAACTTTAAAGTACTTACTGCCAGATTTTTTTAGTAAGGAAGTCTAAGAAAAGACATCTCAATAAAATACTAGAATAATATTGAAGAATTTTCCCAATTCTTTGCATAGAATGAGATATCAAAAATGAGGATCATGAGGAATTAAACCAGCATCCTTGTGGTCATCAATTTTTATCATTAAATTTTTTTTGTACTTTAGTTGATAAGAACCTTTATAATGGATTTTGAAAGCCCTGTCTAATCTGGGGATATTTATAGATAGGAAAATAAAGCAGCAATAAAATTCCCTTGGATCGTCTTTGAAAATATTCATGAGTCATACTACAGCCCCATATTATCTCTCCAAACAATGAGAAGATTGGCAAAATGAGTACTAATCTAATGTTTAATTCATTTTTGTTTTAACCAGTACATACAAGAATTGTCATTGCTTATGTGCTTCCATGCAAGCATGTGTCAATGTAGATTCTCTCATGCTCCTTTGCACCATATTCAAACACTACGGCTCCTACCCACAAACTCATCTGTTGGAACCCACTATCTGCTCTGTTGGAAAAGATGTGCAAGTTGATTTACATAATGATTTTCAGCCATGGAAGCCCTATGAGTCAGTTCTATTTGTTCTATAAGGATGATACAAATCAATTTCAACTACATGGCAAAAGTTTATAGGACGTTTTAAACCCAAATTCACATGTTTATTTTGTATTAGTGACATACTGTTTGCTACTAATTACATTTTTATCTGTTAGCCTGTGTAGACTAGAGAAACACATTCATAAACATGCATATGTATATAAGGGAGAAGTTAGTAAACAAGAGGAATGGAACATTGAGAAAGCATACCAACTCACTCCAGTACAAGGTCATAAGGCCAACATTCGCCCCTATGTCTATACCAGTCTATAAAGTCTTCTTCTGACTCACAAAACACATGCAATGACAATCAGAGGGCAGTAGGTGCAGAGTCTTGTGTATCCACCATCGTAGAAGCATCGCAGCATTGACAAGGGTCTCCTGTGGCTCCTATGGTATCCAGGGATCAGGGTTTATCAGCATGTTGCAATGTGTCTTGTCAGCTGCAATGTCTCTCAAAGACTGAGTCTTGAGTCTCTCAACTCCAAGGGGAAAATTCCACAGAATTCTAAAATTTCTCCAGAATTCTCAGGAGAAAGCGGTGCCCACATAGAGGTCTCATTGGCTCTTTCCAGATTGACAGGCTGGACTCCACCCCAACATTCCAAATTATGAAAATGACATAAGAGTGTATGACTGTCACAATTTCCAACTTTATTATTTAATATTTTTATTACTAATTTCATCTTCCTGTTAATCACCAAAATTTAAAATATACCCTTAAGAAAAATGCAGTTACTGGAGAACATCATGTTTGGTAAAGTGGAAGGATATTTAAGAAAGAAAGGGCCCTTCAATGAAATGGATACAAACTGTTGCATCAAGGGGCTTGATGCAAGAGTAATTGCAATAATGACACAAGACTGTCCAGTGTGTCATTCAGCTGTGTGAAAGTTTGTATGGATCAGATCCAACTCAACAGCATTTAGCAACAACAAGAGAAAATATTAGTAAGCAGACTTTCCAGGGAAAACTCGGTGTTTACATTTAAGTTGCAAATTAGAGGAATGATCTCAGCTATTGTATTTGTGAAGGTGAGAGACCAATAGATGAGGGAAAGAAACGTTTTCATCTAATATATATGTACAAAACAAGCTTCTTGTGGACCCTAGAAGGAAATCTGAAACTAGGGTGTTTCTTCATAAAACTTATGTGAAATAAAGAAATGCAAACTTTATATCTCTACCACACAAATGCAAGTTGCTCACCGTGTACATGGGCACCTTATTGGGAAGAATTGCAATCTGAACTCTTGGCAGAAATGCATGTAGCTGCTATCAGTGTCTCTAAATCAAACACAACTGTGAAAAGCACACCAGCCTGTATACCAGATTCAACCCCTGATGTAATTCATGTCATTCTGCTGTTTAATATAATTACTCTCTTTCTGGAAATGGTTACCCCAAAATCAGCATTTTTTTCCAGGTTCCAAGCAGTCTGTTTCTACATGGATTCCTGACACCATCCCTCTTCACCCTTCCCCCACCACCACCATGGTATCCCCCTCACCCCATAATCCTTATTCTATATTTTACTTTCTGTCTCTATAGATAGGTTCATCAATACTGGCTTTCATAGATTGAAAAACAGACAAATATTTAACACACCTTCCAGGTGATCCCCAATAGCATAACACCTATGAGATGCACTTTAATATGTACAAACACAAGCAATACCACTCAAACATACAGAAAAATTTGGAAACAAGATCATGTTCAGCATGTATCCTGGGAGGGATCTGCTGGAAAGGTTTAAACAGTCAAGTAAAAGATATGTCTTTGATCTTCTATACTCAACTATCTAATGTATTTTCTTTAGTGACCTCTTTTCTCCCATCCCTCAGTTGTGGATAGAAGTTCACTGGAGGTTTATTTCTTATGTGGTTCCACAAATGAATCATGGCCTTCCACTGTCAGCCATAGCCTCTGCAAACCGAATTCTCAAAATTTAGTCTCTGCTACTAATCCCCCCTTTAAATTTAAGTACATGATTCAGATTCCTTTGGTGGCTGATGATAGTGTGTTTCTTCTGTGTAGATGTAGATAACATCTCTCTTACATGGCTGCTTATTTGGAGACAACCCTTATGGTCCAATATCATTTTACCTAATAGCCAAGGACATCAAATTTCTTCACCACATTTTGGTAAAGCACTCGTATCCTCTGTGCCCCATTACTAAGGGTGAGTATCAAATAGGGCTGAGGTAAGAGCTGATTGTTCTTAAATTGGAGCTAGGATTTAGTGTTAGCTCAAAACCCATTCCTGGATTTATGCTTTGTTGTTCTGTGGTTCTTTTAATTTAGTATCACTAATGAGTAAGGCAAATGTCATGTCATTCCATAGTTCAATGACAACAAGAATAATTTTACCCTTGCTTCCATAATCAGTTTAGAAACATATTATTTTTTCTTCTAGGACTCCTCGACATCGTCTGCCTTTTATCCCCTCTCCTTCCCTGAATTTCCCCAATAACATTAGCAAAACACCCTTGTACTAATTACTATCCCTATAGGTTCATCAATCCTGTATTTTGTTTACCGAAAAACAGACAAATCTATACCACAGCTTCAAGAAGGTAGCACCTAATGAGCTAGCACCTCTGTGATACACCCTACTATGAACAAGCACAGAACAAAGTAAACAGCGCGACCAGGACAGCTTTGCCAGAACTGAATGTGATAGCAATTGTGCAATTTTGTTGAACGTGACTGTAATATGGAATTAAATAAGATATATTAAATCACAATATATTTTTAAATCAGCATTTTTTCTCCTTTTTCAGGGGTAAATACAAAAGAGGATGGTATCTAGAGAAAACTACAGCTGCTTTCACTGAAGCAGGTTTTGGGTGTGCAGTTGACATTGTTCCTTCCTGTCTTGTGAAATTTCTGTATCCTTATCTTGGTTAACACTTGTGGTGGTCATGTGCTTATGTTAATTTCATGATTGAGATGTAGGGGTGGAGTCTAGACTGTTAATCTGGAGATAGCCATTGACTAACCAATGAGGCCTCTGTGTGGGCATGGCTTTCTCCTGATACATCTGGGAAATCTTGCGATCGTTCCCTTGTGGAGAAGAGACGCTATCTCCCCAGTTGTTAGCAGTTAGTCTCAGAAACAACAAACTGCGGACAAGACACTGCAGTGTCTGAAGAGATGGAGGAGCCAGAGGAGAAGCCACACGGCCTTACCCTGATGGAACCAGACCTCTGAAGCTGGAGAAGCCACATAGAGACCCCTGCCAGCGCTGAGTTGCTCCTGCCACCACTGGATGCTGTTGATGAACCCTGAGCCCTGGAAGTGAGGAGCCTTTCGGAGACCCATGCCAGTGCCGGGACTCTGCACCAACTGGCCTATGACTTCATGAGTCGGAAGGAGACTTTGTAGACTGATATTTGGCATATGTGTTAATATCGGACTTAAGACTTTGAACTGGACTGGGCTAGGATGCTTTCTCAATGTCGCATTCCTCTTGTATATAAATCTTTCCCATATATCCATATGTGAATCTATGAGTTTGTTTCTCTAGTTTACCTGGACTAGCACAACACTGTAGTCTGACTAGTGAATTGTGTGGGGAGGTACCCTAGAAACTTAGATCTGTAGTTTCTGATCTCCTAGTTAGGCTCATTGTCCATTTGATAATAAAATTGGGCAAAGTAATACAAGTGATATCCAAGTGGAGTATTTTGAAGACAAATGCTTAATATTCTCTCATCTCCATTGTATAATAATTCTGTACTTTTTCCTCACAATTAGGTTGAATTGCCCTTATAAGGATGGTGAATTCCACCCTAGCTTGCTTATTTAATGGCAAAAAGAATTGAAAAGAGCTGAATGGCAGCATACTGTTTGTTTGTTTCAAGTGACTACTGTGCTACTCCTTGTTATAGGACTTAGTCAAATGAAAACAAACTATCCCAGATTCACAGATATTACATTTGCAGAAATGTAACGTACAAATATCCCGAAGGTGGAGATAAGTTATGGTGCATGGAAAACGTTTGTAGCCCTTCGTTCTTTGTTCCTCTGTGTATTCTTGATATGTTTGGTATTATCAGAGTAGGAAACACTAGTCAAGTCAGAAGATTTGGTTGTAGATGGATACGTCTTTATTTTAGAAGAAAACTTGCACAAAATATTTTTCTTAGTGTATGGCAAGTGAAATCAAAAAGTTTAGGAGTCAGGACAGTGACACTGAAAAACATATTTAACCTATAAAAGTTGATCAGCTATAAGGTCCAGTGCTGCCTACTTTACAAAGTTGTCTTGGTTGGGTCCATTGACCACCTCGAAGGCCTTCCCCCTTTTCAGTGTCGCCTACTTTACAAAGCTTGAACTCCTTCTCCAGGGACTGCGCTCTCCTGACAACATGCCCAAATTACATAAGATAAATCTTGTCACACTTGCCTCTACGGAACACTCTGGCCACACTCCTTCTAAAACAGATAACTGTGTCTATTTAGAAATCCATGTATTTTTTATATTCTTCTCTAGTGCCATAATTCCAATGCATTGAGTTTTCTTTGGTCATCTTTATTCAATGTCCCGTTTTCACAGGCAGTGAGATAATACCATGACTTAGGTCAGGCACTGTAATTCTCAAAGCAACATTCTTGTTTGTGAAACTTTATAAGGGTCTCTGCAGCAGGCTTACCTGATGCAAGTCAGTGTTGGATCTCTTGGCTGCAGTTTCACAAGCATTAATTTTGATCCAAACAAGAGGAAATCCTTTGTACACTTCAATTTTTTCTCCATTTTTCATGATGGTCCATTTTCATTTTTCATGATGTTCCTTACCTGTTTGTTCAGCTGTGAAGATTTTCCTTTTCTCTTCATTGAGTTACAATCCATACTGAACACTGCAATCATTGATCTCCGCCAGGAATTGTTTGCAGTCCTCTTACTTTCAGCAAGCAAGGTTGTATAAACTGTGTGTGGGAGCTTGACACAAATAAACCTTCCTCCAATCCTGAGGCTGCATGGGTTAATTGTGTGGATCATAACAAACTGGACAACCTTGAAAACCATGCAAATTCCAGAATACTTCATTTTGCTCATGTGGGATTTATGCATAGATAGGAGGCAGTGTGTGGACAGAAAAGGGGATATTGCGTGGTTTGAAATGAGAAAAGGCCCATGACAAGATTGTATCCCTCATCCCTAAATGTACCTTATTGCATTTCTGCTCAATTCTTTGTGCTTCACCCTTCTATATTAAATTGACCAACGTGTTCCTCTCTTTATCTCTACTCACCATAGTTTCCCTTCTCTACTCACGCCACTGGCATTGGGCTGATTAAGTTGACTTGCTGGGGCCAAAGAAATACCACTGGAAAACAAGATTCCACATTTGGCTTGTCAAGTACCCCCCTTCTACAACAATAAAGGATAAGTTACATGCAGAGGATGGCTGATTAATTTGGACCCCTGTATAAAGGCATGAAAAATGGAGCAGCAGCTTTCTTGGGTCATAGAGTCTAAGAAAAGAAAAAAAAATGGTGGTATAGTTGTTTCCCTGCTTCACTGGTAAGCTGAAGGTTGGCCATTTGGGTGAACACAAACTAACAATTGAACTGCTGTTGAGTCCATTCTGTGTCCCAGCAACCCTGTGGGACAGATGGGAACTATCCATGTGGATTGCCTAGACCGTGACTCCACCACAGTGCCTTTCTTGTTCCCATAGAATAGGCAGTATTTTTCAACTCCTGATCTTGAATTTAACATACATCGTGCACCCCACTACAAACCAGACCCCTAATAGACCCATAGGTGCTTCAAAGAAAAGCAGCATATGCTACTTCCAGAAATGCAGCCAAGGAAAGCTCCATGCAGCACACTATGACTCTGACCTCTTTGTTTTGCCATGAATTAGAATTGACTCATTGGCAACTCATTTTTAGTTTCTTGTGTGCTAAGACATTTAAGAGAGAGTGCCCTTTATGTGTTTGTCCTTAGCAGTGGCTATGTAAACTATTCTGCATTCTGAGAGCTTAACCCACAGTTTGAACCTAAATTTGCTACGTTTCTCAAAGACACAAACTTGACTAATTTAGACACATTTTTAATTATTTTTTTCTTCAATATTCTTAGATAATCCAGTATTTCTAAAACGTTTTCATCATATTTATTGCAATGAGAAACATTATTTGAAATAAATGCAGAATTTTCCAGTAGGACTGCTCTACCTGACATTACTTGGTTTTATTTTATAAAAGTGAACACTTGTAAAGCTAAGTTATGATTGAATTTTTGTGAAATGTGTATCTTTCAGTCAATTCACTCCCCTCTCCAAGCTATTTTCTAGTATCCTAATAAACCTCCAGATATCTAATTCACATAAAATGCCTATTATTCTTTAATATTATTTATAATTACTTTTGCATTCCTTTTGTCCAATATCAGAACAGTTTTATTGATCCACTTTCTCAAATAAATTCAGTCTCTTCCTTCCCTCAAACTCGAATGTGGTGTTCTCCCTCACGAGGGCACCTGTCCTATGGGCAGGGTATAAAGAGATGGTATCACTGAATGGCCCATAGCATTGACTCTCCCACTGAAGAACTGTGGAACTCTGCTGCATTTCTTTCCTCTGACATATGGATATAATAACTTCTTTCCTAGGGGGATTATGATGATTAAAAATTTATCTATATAAGGTCCTGAGAACAAATTCTGACATATAATAAGAACTCCAAGTACTGTTGTGTTGTGGTTATTAGTTTTATTTTCTCCTATGACTACTAGCTTATCTTTCATTTTCCTTAAGCCTAATTTTCTTGGCTAAATGAGCCATGTTTTCAGCTTACCATCCACTTTCTTACATATCATAGGAATGTATGCACACGTCATACTTCTTACAAGATAGACAAGTTAAAATAATGGGTCGAAGTACAAGTCATTGATCATCCTTATTTTCTGTTTTGGGATGTCTCTTCTGAAAGCACATTTAACTCTATATGCATGACTGGGTATAGACTACTGTCAAGCAGTTTGGGCTAGTGAGTAGAATCATACTGTGTATAAAGTCCTTGGAGCCTGACACTTGCCCATTCTATGGTAGCTTCTCTTAGAAAAGGCTCAGTACAAATACCAGTACAGTGTGCAAAGGAATGATTCTAGTCACTTCCTCATGATTCTTTGTATTTTCCTGACTCTCTAACATGTTAAATCTAAAACACACTATAGTTCTCCACTAAGTGCGACTTATGTTTTCCTACAGATATATAGACCTTAATATTATATTTATGTAGAGGTATTATGATATCCCTGCTGATGTAAGGTTCTGCATTAACAGATGCTTTTTGTTAGATTGGCATTTCAAGTTGAGCACTGAGGGGTTACTTGATAAATGCTTACTGTGTTAGTCTATATAGACTAGACGAACAAACTTCAGAGACACGCATATAGGTATAAGTAAAGGGTTTATATACAAAAGAAATGTGACCCTAAGAAGGCATCCCAATCCAGTCCAGTGCAAAGTCATAAGTCCAATATTAACCCATATGCCTGAAGTCAGTCTATAATGTCTGCTTCCGACTCAGGAAGTCACAGGTCAGTAGGTGCAGAATTCTGGCGCTGGCAGGAGTCTCCCCATGGCTCCTCGCTTCCAGGGCTCAGGTCCATCAATAGCATGCCACTCCAGCTTCAGAGGTCTGTCTTCATCAGAGCAAAGCCGAGTGGTCTCTCCGCTGGCTCCTCCAAATTCTCGGAGGCTGCATTTTGCCTTTTCTGTGATTAATCGTCTCTGAAACTAACTCCCAACAACGGGGGAAGATAGCTTCTCATCTTCACGAGGGAAATACCACGAGATTTCCCGGGAGTCTCAGGTGAAAGCTATGCCCACACAGAGGCCTCATCAGCTACTCAATGGCTTTCTCCTGATTAACAGGCCAGACTCCATCCCTACATTTCAATTATAAAATTAACATAAGCACATGACTGCCACACTTACTGAATTTTCACAATGCGGCTTTTGAAGACCCGATTATTTTAGCCTAAGTACTTGTCATTCAGCACTTAGCAAAAACTAGGTTGTATTTGGAAACCTCATGCAGTCCATTTATAGAATAAGCCCAACTTTGAAAACTTGAAGCTTTCTGTTGATTCTCAAATCCTGACGCTAAGAAATATTTCACTTTCAGATATCTACACACATATGTAGTTTGATAGATATGCTCATACACACATATGAAGTAATATTGACAGTGAAAAATTGCTTTATCGCTTTCATTTAAATTATTAGTAAGTGCCTCACACTAAAAACTTCTTTTTAATTTCTCTTTCCATAATTTTAAATTAACAATCTGATTCATATACCTAATCATTTTTATCCTTGAAGAAAAGCGGTTTCTTTTGCAACAGCATGTCACTTTGTCATTATAGAGAAGTGATCTTGATTTCCTGATGACTTTTAGAGTAATGCACAAACTTTTGGGCTTTGCACTTTAAATATTTTTGTGTTTTAAAGTCTGAATGCAGGCATTGAGTGGAAAGTGAATGCAGTAGACAGCCTATCAGAGCCCCTCCCTTCTGCTGGAGTTCCTATTGGTGGGATCAGTCTTTCTTCCTGTGAATTCAACTGTCAAATGTTCAGGAAATATTGTGAAGCTAATGCAAATGAGTTCTTCTCAAATCCTTGTCTACATGGAAGGTAGATTTGTTTTTTTCTATTATTAACACTAATAAAGTATATTTCACATATTTAAGATGATAATCCCAAGGAGAAGTTGATAAAGATAATTTTGATTGTGCTCTTTTCTAAAACAAGAGCTAAATACTGCTAAGATGACAGATGCTGCCTGTTTTAGTTAATGCAATGTACTGATACATTATCTCTGCCCTTCTTTTTTTCTTCTCATTAGCATAAAGTAACTTTAAATAAATGCCGATTAATTAGACTTTAATATACTTAAAGGAAAATGTTCAGAGTAATAGAAGTATCAGACAGGATGATGATATATTCTATTATTTGCTCAGTGAAGGGATAATACCACACATTTGATATTAAAAATGTTCCTAAGTAGTCCTGTTCTTTCATCACCGTGTGCATGCAAGTTATTTTAGGAATATCTATACCACACTTATAATCGCTTTCTAGTTCATGAATAATATTATTTTATACAAATCTAGACCAGGAGTATCACTCCAGGAGATGAAGGTAGAAAATAAGATGGGCTCACAGAGCATGCACCAAGCTGCCTTCAGCAACACTATTTTTTTTCGGTAGTCGTTGCACTGGCTATGTAAGCTGGCAAGGGAGGATGTAGGTAGGTAGCTCTTTGCCATGTAGCTGGGCTACAGTACACTTTATATTATATGCAAGACTCAGATGGTTTTTAATTTTAGTTATTTTTATTTTTAGACCTCTTTTTCATTTGCCATGGGGAGGTAAGCAAAGTGAAAATTGGCCAATTTCTCAAGTCCAGTCACCTGAAAACTAAGAGACTGGTAATGTACTCATTTTATCTTACTCAGGGGAATATGTTTTCCACATGAAGTTGATAAAAAGAATTTAAGTGGTAAAATTCCCTTGTACTGCTGCTTAAATGTGTACTTATTTAAAAACATAATTCTCTGTTGCAGGTGCATAGATATCATTAATGCATTTCTATGCTCATGTGATGCAGATTGGACTATCTCAAATTGTGAGATTAAGATTAATGCAAGTTTTACCATTTTAATATGTTGATAAGACACAAGCCTAGAGTAATTTGAAAGAAAAATCAATTACTTGCTGTAGATTTCAGTCATTGCTTTAAGTTCTACCTGATTAAACTGTTCTGTGTTTTGTTGTTTTCTTTCTTGGTGAACTTCCTCAGCTGTTCCAAATGAAACCACAAATCAATGATTACTTTCATATTTTCTCCTTATGTCTCTGTTTATCATAAACTACTAAAATAGGGAATTATCATCAAACCAAATTCTTGAGATAGTCTTTGTCCAAAAGAAACTCTGGAAGACATCAGATGAAGTCATCTGACAATAGGTGATGTCAGCACACATATCTACTTTGGGAGTGCACAGATGTCTATGGATGGGTAGGAAGAAGACAGAATTCGACTGAGTTGAACAATGCAGCAATAAATGAATGTTGAACAAATGTGCTGATATCTAGCTAGAAGTGAAGAAATTTGACATCTATGAAACACTGGGGATCCAAATTCCAATATTTTAGAATCAAAAGTGGTGTGATTTACATATACTATTCAATGCAAATACTTGATCTAATAGTGGTTACTTGAAACTCCTCCAGTTATTTCTGGAGGAGTGGAATCCCATGACCACTCCTAAATAATGGAAAGTTCTTCAAATATTTCTTGAATGACAGCTACATAGTAAAGGAAAGAAGCACAAGAAATAAAAACAGTCTTTGGCATCATAACATATGGATATTTTATTCAAATGTTTCCTTAAAAGTAAAAATAATAATACATATTATTGTCCTTGTATCATAGATGTATGTGAAATGATCATCAAAAACATGTAGCACTTTCAGGTAAGATAATATAGTGGTTTAATGCATGCAAGGAGAATCTGGTGAACTTTGACTTTGCTCTTTATCTGCTAACTGATTTGAGAGGGTATTCCAGAAAAAAATGGGGGAAAGAAACTCTACAGGGTGGAGCATTCCTTGTATGCCTCGCCCATGTAGGTGTGCATTCAGCAACTGGCTCTGAGTGAATGAACCCTTTGGCATAACATGGGAAGGTTCTCCGTAGTCACAAAGCAGTTTCACTAGAACCATGTTTTTGTTTTGTTTTGTTTTATGAGGACTAATTTAAGAGAATACTGTGCACCTGTGAAATTTTGTTTCCTGCTCTGGAGAAATCTTGCAGAAACTGTTATGATGTTGAACACAGCTTACAAGGACAGTGCTTTGGGGAAAATTCAAATATATGGGTATTTCTCTCCCGTTAAGAAAAGTAAAATGACAATTGACAAAAATGTTGACAAAATGTGCAAAATGTGTACACTTATGCTCTAAGACTGATGAAGGACCTCTGAAGAGACGGGTAGGCTCTCTGTACTATCTTGGAGCATTAATTAATATTTTGAATTGGAATATTTTCTGGAATATATCTTATCAAAGTTTCAAAAAAGCAAGGATTTTGCTCTGATCATTAAAGTGTACCTAACGAAGGCATGGTGTTTTCTATTTTCTTTCACCTTATATGCATGCAAGCAAATGATCTGATAAACTGAATTTTGGGGGGTGGTGGGCATCACTGCCCTCTGGTGGTCATGGGAGCTACCCAGTGCTGCTCCTGAGAGGCACTGCTGGATCTGAACTGCTAAGCTTGCGGTCTGCAGTCCCGCACTCAACTACTTACGCCACGGGGGCTCAGCCCGATATACTGAATTTTATGCAGAAAAGTGACACAATGGTATTGGAGAAAAAGCTTATTAACAGTTTGCAATGTATATATAATACACCCTTGATTACCGAAAGTGAAGAGTTAAATGAACAATTTAAAGACTGCTGCTTGTGTATGGAATATAACTCCATGTAAACTCAAATCCTCACAACAGAATAAATATATATGATGTTATATAATCAATATATGTATATCATGATAAAAGGAGAAAGTATTGAAGTGGGGAAGGATTTTATCATGCTAAGATCCACAATCAGTGCTAAAGGAAGCAGCAGTGAATAAAAATATTGCATTGGAAATCTGCTGCACAAGTTCCTTTAAACTGTTTAAGAACAAGAATGTCCCTCAGAGGACGAAGATGTACCAGTCCAATGTATGCCATTTTCAATGTTTAAATGCACATAAAAGTTGGAAAATGAATATGGAAGTTCTCAGAGTAATTGATACAAATGAATGATGGTTTTGAAAAGAATATTGAAAGTACCTCATCCTGCACAAGGAAGAAGCAGATATATCCTGCAGTTTCTACACCCAGAATGCTACTTAGAAACAAGGGTGATGAGAATGTTATAAGGAGAACACAGTCACTGGAAACGGTCATATATGTGCCTCTCTACTGTGCTTTTCAGACTATTTCTAGGACTCTGCTTTTGCTCATTTACTTCAATGGTTCTTTCCCCCAGAAATGCTTGACAGATAATTTTATTTTACTCTCAAAAAGATGAAATTTAGATTTATTGTAATATTTGTATTGTTAAAGCTTTATACTTTTATTTCATTAGTTAAAATAATAAATTAAGCAGTGAATATACTTCAAAATATTTTCAGAGTGGTGATAGAAAATGTGTCAATAATTATTAAAAAATATTACACATGATTCATATAATGGGCATCACTAAACTGTAAACTTGAAAACACTGAATTGGTGCACACATATGCTTATACACGTACACATGCATGTAAATACCCATATACTTATATTTATTCACAGGAAACAAGTCAAAAATATAGTCACTAGGACTCCAATTCATACATACATGGGCCTATGCCAATGTTTAAATCTGTCTTTGTGGCCAGTGGATGGCTATAAAGAAGTTCTCTCAGTAATGCACACACTTGTCTGAATACCTTTGGGGTGTCCTAAAAATATGGTTCAATCAAAGCAAAGGAGATCTGCTTACCCATTTCAATAGAAGACTGAGAGATCAGCCCAGAATTGATCATGGTAACTGCTTTTCAGGATCCCAAAGGGCACTATTGATAGGTTTTCTCAAAGGATGCAGATGAGCAGGGTGTTTATGATGAAGAGCGTTTTTTGCTGTTTCAATACAAAATTTCACTGTAAAAATCCATAGAAGCAAATAACCCAAACCATAGTCCTAGAAGCAGTCTGAAGGGCACAGTACAGGGCACGTGCTTGATCTTTTCCGGTGCTTGTGTTCTCTTTATAACATGTCCACATTCCCCTCGCCCTGGCTTCTAAGGAGCACTCTAGCTGTAGTCACTGTAGGACATGCTTGTTTCTTCCTCTTGCAATCCACGGTACTGGGGAGAAAAACAATTAGAAATTTGTGCCAAGGAATACTTGTTTCATTAAGACAATGCACTTGCTCTGGGTAGTAAAGATTCATTGTAAGAGTTTCATTGTGAATTCTTACCCAAACTACTCAACACCCCCCAATCATGCCGCTTCAGCATTAGTTTTGTTCTCAAACCTAAGCAGCATTGCAATACGCAAGAGGAGTCCCTGCAAGATGCCAACATTTCAGTCTTGACATAATATAAAGAGCGCATATTTCCTCTAGGAAGTTTTAGAAAATGGAAACAGTGCTCTTAGAAGTGTGACATCATACATGTAGAGGAGGATGTGCTGACAACCAATACTTCCCTAGGCTGCCTGAAAAAAGATTCAACTAATTCTGAACAAATAATATGCAATGTATCCTTACATGTAAAACATTTTTATTGTCTGTACACCAAGTCTGGTGTAGTTTTCTTTTCTGTGTTTAATATAGACTCAAGGACTTCAGAAATTCATGGAAGCTGTCCATTATCTTTTAATTGTATTTTCACACAAACTTTTAGATCACTTTCATATATTTGTGTATGTACTTTTTGTCTGTATACAATTGCAATGAAAAATCATGTCAAATTAAGTTGAAAATTGATAGAAAAATTAATCCTTTTAGCTGCTTCAGTTTCATATTGGATGATGTTGTCAAATATATCTTAAACAAATTAAGATATACCAGAAAAATGTTTTGGAGTTTAAGTCTTTTCTATATGCATGATTATATTGCTTCAATGAGTTGACATTGTAACTCAGAATAGTTTCTAAAAGATGATAGCTTTATTCCATGGCCATGCTATAAGATCAAGAGAAATCTGTCCAAAATCTTGGTCCTCCTTAGGAAACTGAAGCTTTTATATGATTGTTTTATTATTTATGACTTTGTCCATGATATTAGATCATAGGAATTACATGAGAACTTATTAGAAATGAAGAAATTTAGACTACACATTAAATGACTTATGTTAGAATATTCAATTTAATAATTTTCCCAGGATATTTCTATGAGCTTTGAATCTGAGAAGCCCAGCATGAGATTAGAAGCTTTACCCTGAAAGTTGAAATATTTTCTACCTGAAAGCTCTGTGATTTAAAGCAGCCAGACATTGTTCTGGCAAATGTTGAGGCTTTCTCACCCTGCCTTACAAATTTAGTCTTGGAAATCTTATATAGGGTCTTTATGGTTCAGAATGGCAAAAGGTATATGAGACATGATTGATTCTATGAAGCTCAATAGGCCTTTACATGGATTAAAGCATAGGTCTAATGATTTCTGCCAGTCAGATGTCAATGTTGTTGATTCTGACTCCTAAGAAAACCAGATGATATAAAAGAATTGCCCCCACAGGATTGTTTTAACTGTATTACTTACAGGGGCTGATCGCTAGTTACTGTTGGTGGGCTCTAACCACCAAATGGTGGACGATCCTTGGCAGTAATTAGTTAAAAGGAAATGGATGCATTTCTGGGAATAAAAAACACTGAAGATACTTTTGTATCTTCACAAATTGTTGCTGATCCTTGGCAATAAGATAACTGCACATTTTCCCATCCAGTTGGTAGTTCACTCTGGGTAAGCTGTCCACAATAAATGCATTACCTCTCTGTTACTCTCACTGTGCTGTCTGTCTCCTGGCATAATGGTCTGCGTAATGTTGAAGGAAAGCACCACTGATTGGGATTGACTCTACCTTGATTGTGTAGATTCCTCTGGTCTGCAATGTCCTACCTAGGTCCTTTCCCTTTCCTAAATGCTCTGGGCTCATATATTTGTTTAATTTTCTGAAATTAAATTTGTAAATTTATTTTGGGAAGCACTTTCTTACTTTTAATAGAAGATGTGAAAAATGTAATATAAATGTTGATGAATAAAAGAAATTTCAAAAAGCATTCTCCTTAACTTTTGAAACAAATTAGATCAAGAACTTTAAATGACAATTTGATTTTCTCTGAAAAAGAAATTGCTTTTGTATTTCCCATTAAGCCTTCTAATTAATTTAGTAAAAGATTCTTGTAAACCCTAGAGACAGAACTTTTGGCAGTCTTTAAAACTATTCCCTTCTTCCCATGGGAGATATAATTCAATTAGTTTATTCAATGCTTTCTAATAAATCATTCTATATATTCCCAGCTACAGGACTGAAGGGGGACTGTGCTGCTGCTGGGCCCCTCCCTGTGAAATTGTACCCTGCATTCCATAAAAAACATGGCAGTACCTGCAGGAAGTTTGCCTAGTGCCCTTGATTATGCTGAAGGACTTCAGATTTTCAGCAACAATAGAGGAATTATTAGAATGACAGTAATTTTTCTTAACCTGTACATGATTCAATGACTTAGATGAGTGTAAAAGATCCTCCATCTGCATTCTAGACATGACTTAAGTTATAGACTCAATGGGACAATCCCTTTCCTATTGACAATGACACTAATTAAACTCTCTCACATATTGGATAAACCTTTAAATTTTGACTGAATATATGATGTGTTGACTTTCATATTATTCTTTGATATTAAGCCTCATTACTGTGAGTGTTTATTATGTGTTTATAAGTTAGATGCCAATTAAACAGTTCCAGAAATTATCACACTTCAGGATAGATGCTAAAGTGTTATCTCATGTTTATATATGTAATTAACCTTGAGGATATTAATAGCTTGGAACCACAGAAAGGAAATGATTTAAATGACTATATTTATAAATGAATATTACCTACATAGCATACTGAATATATATATATAGTACCTTTAAAACAACTTTTACCAATGAAGTCATAGTTTCATAAGCTACTTCTTTGAATAGCAGGTAAAAATATTTGGGGAGTTTCTAGAACATTGAAAAATTGTCTGAAATAAGTTTAAGGCGCTATGTTATTTTACTACTAACAATAAATATTTCTTTATTTAGGACAGAAATGAATGAAAGTGTCTGTCACAAGTTGATGATGTATTCATTTGCATCGGTTTCCCTGGCCCGTGTCGTGAAATAGATGCGGATGATTGTGCTGAGTCAGATCGCTGTCTTAATGGAGGAACTTGTGTTTGTGGTCCGGGCCACACATTTCCTTGCAGGTTGGCATGTTTTCTCTTTTCTTTTTCACTGCCATAAAGTCAATTCAGACTTACAGTGACCAGACCGGACAAGGTAGAATTACCCTGCGGGTTTCTGACAGACTCTCTAAGCAGGTAGAAACCCTCTTCCGTCTCCCCTGGAGTGCCTGGTGGTTTCAAACTGCTAGCTTTGTGCTCAGCAGCATAAGGTATGCTCACGAGGCACTAGGACTCCTGAGTCTGTGTTTATTTATATACAATTAACACTATTATAAAGATAGCCTGTGCATATCTCACTAGTCACACACGGAAATAGGTCATATTATGCAAACTCAGATTTATCTTAAAATATATAATTCTAAATTTGACATTTCTGATATTAAGAAGTGCAATGTCTATATATTTTTATTTTACTCATGTCTAAATTGTCATCTCATGATTTGCTTATTCCGTTTAATCCACTTTCATCTTAGAATAGTTTCATATCATTGTTCCTCTCAGGAATTAGAATTAAAATTCTCTCTTACCTTACCACAACAACTATTTATAAATTTGTATACTTAGTGTATGATTTTAGTAAAAATTAGTTTATATTATGGCTATACCTAATTAAAACACATTAACAACATATTTTAGGAAGCTAAAACCTTATCAGTGCATTCTTGAGTGGATTATTATTTAAAGTATTGTTTCTTAACTACATAGAAAATTAATTTTCCATTTACCAGACATTTCTCATAATTATATATGAAATTATGTTATTGAATATTTCTAAAATTCATCATCTGTGTGATTATTAAAGATTATTTAACACAGGTTTTTAAAATGCTTGCATATTTTGCCTTTATTTTTTTTTTGCTTTTTTTTCTTTTTCTGGTTTTTTGGGCATCACCGTGCTCCGGTGGTGGGAGTAGGTGGCCCAGCCTTTGCTCCTGTAGAGCCACTGATGGAATTGAACCTCCATCTCAGTGGGGCGCAGTCCCACGCACAACCACTATGCCACTGGGGCTCAGCTTATATTTTATTTTTATCTATGATTTTATTTCAGTCTGATTTTTGATAGGTTCATGTTGTTGTAAGCAAAGGCTTTCTTTCTACTTAAATTAAATTTTTGCTGACCAGGTGCATGTTGGATTATTGCTATTATGTAGTCATAAACTTTATATTTATGTCTATAATTTTATCAATTACAATACATTAGGCTATCAGTATGTTCTGTGATAGAGTTAGTTCTACCATGCCTATATATTATTTTTTCAAAGTCTTGGGCATGTTGTCAATGAATTTACTTAATCTGCTTTGAAAAAATTTATTTAGGGCATATATTGAGTAAGGGTTACATAGATGCAAATTTCAAATAAACAGGATTTTTTAGATTTAAATTTAGTGTATACATTATTATGAGGTATTAACAATTAACTAAGTCCATCTTCATTTATTATATATGTGACTGTATATTATCTTAAAGAATCTCTTTTATTTTATATTTTGATGGTTCTAATGGATTTTCTAAATGTAGAGGGCAAATATGTTCCCAATGCTACTAATAATTATGCTAAAAAATTATAACAATGATCACTACAAGTTTCATCATTACAACCTAATCAGTACCTGAATTATGTTTAGCAACAGTAAAATGTACATTTGTATTAAATGGCTTCAATGACATAGAGCAGATTTCAGTGATGAAAACTCATTTTATTTGAAAGAAATAACTAATGAAAATAAATTCATAATAAATTAAAATGTGTGCTTTTACAATCTATCGAAATTTATCTAATCAAGGACTCTGAAAACTACTGTGCAAAATTTCTTTACAGGGTACCGTTAAGCAAGTGTTACTTCTGGTGAATTAAAAATAAAGATGCCCTGTATCTTTAAATATTTTAAATACTCATTACTGCTATAAATTTATTCAGTGATCTCTGGTTGCCTAGTGAGTTACACATAATCTTATGATTAACAGTTTAAAGCCATTAGGCACTCTGCAGAAGAAAGATGAGGTAGTCTGTGTCCTTGCATATATATCAGAATCCCTATGGGGATCAGTTCTCCTTTGTCCTGCAGGGTCAATATGAGGCAGAATAGATTCAACAGTGGTGAGTTTCAAGTTTATCCAAATTGGAATTGCAACAAGAGTTATTTGACCCCCAAACATTCATTCTGAGTCAAAGCAGGTCAAAACCACTATAAGTCAAATAGCGTTAAATGTCCCAAAAGGTGCAATTTTCATTGGGACTTCTTTGATCAGAATCTTTCTATGAGTTAAGCAATAACATGCAGTATAATAATTAAAATCAATATTAATATAATCACTTTATTTCATTGAGAAATAAAATTAAATTTATTGTTTTTGATTTGTGAGATATACTCTTCAAATTTGTTACTATGAAATATCTCACTGTTAATAAGCTGATAAAATAATTTTCCTTATTATATTATGCTAAGTTTGCTCCATAAGTTGTGCAAATCAGAGTTCAACTTCCAAATACTTATATCCTTATTGTCAGTTAACATATTGATACAGCTTCATAGATGTTGTTTTATTTTTAATGGAAGAATGATCACTTAAACCTGTGACTTTATACCTTACAGAGCTTTTTCCCTCAAATTTTGTTGAAAAAAACTTAAAAAAATTATTTTACTTCAGGCATCTGTAGAATAATATTTGATATTGATTTCTTGATGAATATAGATAACCAGTTTTCTTTTAATTAAAATCACATTCCAAATTATATTGGAAAATGAGCAATAGGAGGCCTTGCTAGCTTTAGAACTGTCAAATGAATTTGGCATTGCCAACCTAGAACAAAATCTGTTATTTTATTGATGGAACATATGAATTATAATTTTGGGCAGCCCAAATATCTACCTCTAGCATTTCTAGTAATATTCCTATACCTGGCTATGTGTCTGAATCAACTAGATGCCAATGGCTTTGAATTTATGGCATTTCTAGTTGTAAACTCAGAGGACATTTCCTATTGATTAGTTGAATTTCAGAGCTGAAGAAAATTACAGAAATCCCTTGCATGACTTCTTTTGTCTATAGATGAAAATACAATGACAAGGCAGTTTAGGGGAGACCTGGTGGTGATGAATTCAATATGTGTGGAGTTGCTGGCAAATGTCTTAAGTAGTGGGTTAATGTTTATCATACCCCTTATTTACAATACGAACTATAAAAGGAATAAGCATGCTTTAAATTATCTATAGATGCATGTATCTAGTTATCAGGACTAGTTTCTCCATGCAATTAAACATTTTAGTTTTATTTTATAGGCTAGTACAAAGTTTAAAGACATGATTACTTTGGTCAGCTTAATAATAACTGCTTTCAGACATCCGTAAATATAATTAACCATGTGTAACACTTAGATAGCCTTTTAATGCATGCAAATTTTATTAAATCCTAAAAACTGTTGTTAAAATTACTCTAACATACACATAAAATTCTCATAGCAGAGGACTACAGCTATAAGTGAAACCATTTTAAATAATTTTCTCTAGAACCATGTATTTAGATTATAATAATTTATAAAACAAAACCCTTAGAAAGTAGGCTCTGTTGTTCTTTCTGATATGTATGATTGGGTTCTAAGTACTGTGCTCGGGTATTTTTTATCTTCTCCTTGCAGATTCTCCTTCTATTCTCCCACTATGTCCAAAGGCAGATGTTCCTTTATTGTGAAAGTTTCTTCCAAATTGAACTCTTCTTGTTTATTGCTTCCATATTGTGAAACTATTTCATATCCATCCCTTCTTTATTCATCTATCATTCAAAATTTTTTTCTATCCTACACTCTACCTAATTAGTTGAATATTTGGCTACTAACTGATGTCAGTGGCTTTATTCTACTGCTCTACTGAAGATATATGTGCAAGTGTAAAGATAATAACTCTGAAAGTCCTTTGGAAAGGAGTAGTTCTCCTCTGTCTGAACCAAAAAAGGACCCAGAGGCAATAGGTGTGATTGGGTTTGGGTTGATTGATCATGAAACTTGATTTTGCACACTTTGGACTTAATCAGTCAATGAAAAGGGATATCTTACTTGGTAAGTAGAAAGTCAATGAAAAAGAGGAAGACCTTCAAGGAAATGGATTTACACAATAACTACAATGAGCCCAACTATACAGATGATATTGAGGATGATATGGGACCAGGAGATGCTCTCCTCTGTTGTACATAGGGTGACTGTGAGTCAGAATAGACTTGGATGCACCAAAATAACAAGGAATACTACATAGTCAGCTAGCCATAATCGCATTTCAAAAACATTTCAGATGAGAAAAGTAGTCTCAAATGGTTTTCCATTTAAATTTTGGTAAGAAAGAAAGTGTTACAAATCTCAGTTATTTTATTCTACTTATTAAATGGAGTACAAAAAGAAAAATGCAGCTGAGCCCTTGTGGCTTAGTGGTTGTGTGCGGTACCGTGGCCCACAGTTGACAGTTCAAATTCAGCAACAGCTCTCCAGGAGCAAGGCTGGGCTTCCTACTCCCACCAAGGCAGTGATGCCACACACACACACACACACACACACACACACACACACACACATACACACACACAAAAGATATTGATGGCAACTTCAATTTTATCTGCTATAGCATGGAACTACTCTTGTAAAACTTAGTATTTGATCATATGTACCAAGTTCATTAGTCCATGCAGTTTGAATTTTCTAGAGGAACAATTTTAAGTATTTTAATTAGTAAGTTTTAAATGATCTTAGTAATATAAAAGTATGCTTATTATTTAGCAAATTAGCAATCAAGGTATTGAGATATTTGCACAGTAGTCACACAAAGTTAAATCAGCCTAGAAAATTCAGTATCCCTTCACTAAAATAAATAAATGGATAGGATCATGCATAGATTGGGGAATGATAGATTAGAATCACCAATAATGAGAACTGGTCACTAGACTTTTCTGCCACAGAATTCTCTATTAGTCCTTAAAATAGATGGTTATTAATAGGAAATCCACAGAAAAGGTGTGGTGTTAAAAATAATATAGCTCATATTAAACTTTAAACTTATGGTTTGAATACTCAGTTATATAAAATTATAAAATGTGAGTGAAGAAGTAGCAATTGAAATGAAATTCATAAAGTACAAAGATAGAAAACTAAATGTCTTTTCTCATTGCTATTACATGGCAAGTTGTCATAGAATGTATACAGTCAGATGCTCCTGATAAAGAGCATTGTCTAAGTAAAGCAAAGGTCTATAAACACAGAAAATAAAAGAATATTATATCCAAGGCATTTGCTTCTTAACTAGCCTGTCTCTGTGAAGTTCAGATTTCTCATGTATTAGGTGAAATCAAACCAAATACATGACGTTCAAAATGATTCTGACCAACATCAACCCTATTATAGGCTAGTGCATAGTACTTTACATGTTGGTTTGCTAACTGCAAGGTCCACAGTCAGAACTTGCAGCCACACCCTGGAGAAAGATGCGATTTTCTGTACCTGTAAGGATTTATAATCATGGAAATTCAATTGGGCAATTCTCTTCTACTACAGGAAATGTATTTCACAGGACAGAATAGAACTGCCTGATAAGGCTTGTAAGTCTGTAATCATTATAGATTGTGAAAGTGAAGGTTTATTGTGCCAAACTGGCCAATGAACATATGTGGGGGTAACTCAAGGGCAGAGAGTTAAATGGCTCAGCGAGCCTTGCCTTTCTGGTCTCTTATTCTCTGCTGGTTGGACCAGTTCAGCTGGCAAGGATCACTTCCTGCAAGACTGCCCGAGGTAATGCTACGTGGACCTACCTTAATGCAGACTTTGGTGCCAGAGAAACCATGTGGAGACCCCTGGCAGCACTGACATGCTTACACACTCACTGTTTCGGCTTTCCTCCTGCAATGTGCATCATTGCATGTGTTTTGAGAGTTTGAGTAAGACTTTGTAGATCAATGCCAGACATATGGACTAATGTTGGACTTGGACTGGACTGGGGTGGGATGCTTAATGTACAAATACCCTTTATATGAAACCCTCTCTTATACATATATGCGTTTCTGTGGATTTGTTTTCTCTAGTCAGCCCAGACTAACACATAGAACTAGACTGTGATTGAACCACCAAACTTTCAGTTAACAGAATTTTTATATTTATTAAATAAACTAAAAAGAAAACAAAACAAAAATTCTTACTGCCGTCAAGTCAATGCTGATTCATTGTGGGTTTATGAAACTGCCTGAGGAGAAAGCCCAGTCTGGCTCCCGAGGAGCTGCTAGTGCATTCAAAGAGCAAGAGAATGTTATCAATTATCCTCGTCAGACTAACAGTCCAGACCCCCTCCGCCAACCCCAAGACTGTGCATGTGTTGCTTGGGACAGAGCAGAGGTGTCATGGTTTTCTAGGTTGAAATGTTTACACAATCACATCTCAAGGTTTTCATCTTGTGAAACCGCTTGACGAGTTTGAACTGTCAAATTTCAAGTTAGCCACAAAGTTTTAAATTATTAGACTTTTAAATTAATGAGCAAAGGCAAAGAATCAAAGTCAATTATATAGAAATATAATAAATGTAAATACATATAAATATATCTTGACAACACATTTTTCATTATTTTAATGGACATATTCTAAACTAATATATAACTATTTTAAGAAGCATATAATTTGATAATTTCTCTTAGAATAGTACATTAATTTGTATTTCATTTATTTGTAGAAAGAAGTTTAGAATTTTATGTTTTAGAAAACATATTTTCACCAAGTTAGTTTTAATTTTCAATAGTTTTGCTAAGGAGAGAAAAATAAAAAGCAGCTTGGAAAATAATTATGAAAATGAAGTGAATATAAAATTTATTGCAACTAGTTACTAGCCATGAAAGTAGCATTTTTAATACACTACTTATTTTTTATGTAACGTCAGGACACATATCCCCAAATTTTAAAATTATGACAATCAAAATAGAGTGATTTTAAAATAGAAGGATAAATATAAAATTATTCTATAAATATTGAATTTTTAAAAGATAGGGAAAAGTAATGCACACAGACTACAAGATATATTCACATAATAACATGGTTTCAGTCCACTGGGAATGTTTTTCATATTTTGAAAAACACTAATTGCTTATTATTCTCTTTAAATACGTATATTATGACAGATTATTCTTACATTTTCAACTGAAAAATTACCAATATATCTTCACATTTCATCCTGTTTATTGTTGCTTCTAATATGTGACTCTTACTGTCAGCTTGGTTTTAGTAATTAACAATAGCTCACCATTAACAAATTCTGCACATTGAAAATAAATGACATTCAGTGACCATTACTTAATGTTATTAATGAAAGGGGAAAAGACAACTTTCCTTGTAAGAAATTGCATAATATTAGACTTTTTGTTGTTAATGAACCCATGTGTGGAGTTCCAAAATTTTGTAACATTGCTAGTCTAAGGGTTTAGACAAGAGTAGAAAGATGATCTGGGGATGTGCCTCTGGTGGCACACTGGGCTGCTAGACCAAAGGTTGGCGCTTAGAACTCAGCTGTTTCATTCAGCGGGTGAGGCCTGTTGACAACCTTCCCAGATTTTAAACAAACAAACAAAAACCCTATGGGATAGAACTACTGTGTCACACTGGTTTTTACTGGGGGCTCTTACAGCTCTTAAAGCAATCCATGCACCAATTGCATCAAGTACATTTGTAGCTGTGTAGCCATCATCTCTTTCAAAATGTTTTCTTCCTGTTTAAGCCCTTGCGATCAGCGCCTCTTTTTGTCCCTCCCTCCCTCCCTCCCACCCACTTGGACCCCTGATAGGTTATAAATTATAATTATTTTCATATCTTATACCCCTCTTCATGTACATTACTGTTCTTCATCACCCTGGGGAGTCAGAGGGATTGTTCACTTTTACAGTCAGTTCCCTGTTTCTCTCCCTTCTCCCCCCACATTTTCCCTATCCTCGCGGTATCACTACTCCCATTGCTGTTCCTGATGGATTTATCTGTTCTGAATTCCATATATTCATAGCCCTTATCTTTACTAAAGTGTATCCACTGATCAAGCCAGATTTGTAAGGTATACCTAGGGTAACGCTATTGGGAGTGGCAAGAAGGGGGGCATTAAAGAACTAAAGAAGTGTGTTTTTCCATTGGTGCTGTGCAGCACCTTGGCTGACTCTTCCTTCCAGTGTCCCTTCAGTGAAGGAATGTCCAGTTATCTGCAGATGGGCTTTGGTTCTCCACTCTTATCTCCATCATTTGCATATATATATATACACTAATATATATATGCTAATATCTATCTATATATATATATATTCTCCTGGTGCCTGATATTTTATTCTCTTGACACCTCATGATCACACAGGTTGGTGTGCTTCATCCTTTAGGGGTTTGTGACATGCCTGATAGATGGCAGCATGTTTTAATAGACAGGCACCATCAGCTTACTTTATCACATTTGCTTGTGCACTCATTTTAACCACAACAATGGAGCAAGGAAAGTGAGCATCACAGAAGCCTGGTTATTAGAACAAAGTGTTCTTGCTTTGAGGGAGTACTTAAGTAGAGACTCAATGTCTCTCTGCTAACTTAATGCTTAACATTTAAATATATGTAAATAGACCAGTATCTCTATCATTTAATGTTAATGTATGTACCTATATGCATGACTACATTTATGCTTATATAAATGTCATTTGCTCCCTAGTTCTTTTTTCTATTTCTTTTAACTTTCCTCCTACTGTATTATCATATTTGACCTCCATTCTCAGTACTTCCTTTCAGCTCCATTGCAGTTGATCAACATGCACCAGGCATTCTACGCCATCTTTGCCATCAATTTTAGATCTCCTATTGTTCCTTGTCTTGGGTTTTTTGGCTACCCCATCCTTTTTTCCCACCATCTCCTCTCCCATGTTCCCAGAGCCAATGGTCCCATTGTTTTCTCCTTGGGATTGATTATCTTATCTATCCTATGTGGATAGACATGAGAAAAAGGAAAGGAAAAATGTGAAAGAAAGAGGGAAAAAATAGCACACACACAAAAGCCAACTCTGTGAGTAATTCCAGGTCTGTCTTCTGACCCTTCTGAGTGTCTCCTTTACAAAATTAACCAGTCTAACTATTATATGCTTTAACAAATTCTTCTTTGAATTCAGTTTAGCTGATGTCCTATCTTGTTCCTGAATGTTTGCCTGATTCTCATTCATTAAGCTGGGAAAGTTTTCCTCTAAGAATTACTTCACTATTTTTGACTTCAATATTGTGTCTTCTTCTGGTAATCCAATTATTATATTGTTGTTCTTCTTCATAGCAGCTAACATTGTTCTAAGGTGTTCTTCAGTTTCTTTGATTATCTTGTTTGACTATCTTTCCCATTTGTTGATGTTTCCCTGGTTATCCTCAAAGTCAGTTATATGATTCCCAGCTTCTTCTTATCTGTTACAGAATCCTGTCAATTTGCTATTTGCTTGTTACTTGTCACTTCCACTTGTATTTCCCTTTGGTGTTCATCCCATAGTTTTTATATTTCCCTTGGGTGTGTGGTCTTTATCTTCTCTATTGTTTCAACCTTTTTCCTGTAATGCTTCCGTCATGTCCTGTATGGTTCTAATCAGCATTCCAAAGGTTCCTTTCTGTGGTAGCTCAACTTCTACTTGTTCTATACACATTGCTAGATTCAAAACTTCTTCTGACTCTCCATTTGTTTCTCCTGTTTTTTTTTTTAATTGATGTTCCTGAGAGTGGTTGCTGCCTATGTGGAATTTTGGAGGAGATTGGCATCATTTTCCAGGGAGTCATAACAACCACCTCCCGCCTTCAGGGGTAGAATATCAGAAACTGGGGAAAGGGGGGCAGTGGCCATTGTAGGATATGAAATAATAATTATAATTTATCAATGGGTTATGGAAGGTGGGGGTGAGATGGAGAGAAGGTAAAAGAG